>WEIU01010842.1:901862-978093 GCA_013389925.1 Aegithalos caudatus | reverse complement strand
AAAAAAACAAACAAAAAAGCACTGGAAAATGTGACTGCATCCCTGGAAAACATGGGCTCATTCATCTTCAGCAGCAAACTGATCATCTGCTCTTAATGTGACAAGCTCTAAAAGCCAAACTGTCCATTTAATGTGATGGATCCAATAACTTTTAGCTGTACCAAGATAAAACTGTGGGGAAAAGCTTCAAGTGCTGCTTCAAGGATTTTTAGTACGTGCATCCACCAGTTATTTTAACATTCCCTTTTATTTTCTTACCTTCTACAGGGTCATCCCCTTTCTTCCATATTTATTTGGGTATTTTTGCATTTATTCTTTGATTCTCAACAGACATTTAATATTTAGAGTAGTAGAAAGTGTCCCTACAGCTGTTAAAACCTAATCTGCAATACATTTATTCTACATTGGTGGATCGCACCCAGCTCAGGATATTATATTAAAAATGTGATTTTCAGACTCCACTGTCAATAGGAACATGGAACTACAGGTTAATATGTTTTTAATCAATGCTGAAACGTTTGTTTTTCCTTCCCCATCACCATCAGAACTTTGTTAGTGTTGTGCCCTGCTTGGTGTTTTGATTTCCTTCCCATATTTTTCGCCAAGGATTGTGAACCACTTATTCCTAAAAAACGAGCAACATCTCCCACCGGGCACCAACAAAATGCACAGAGACATATTTTTATTGCCTATGAATATTCAAACCCTCATTATTGTTCCTAGTTTATAATTATCATATTCCCCTGACAGAAACATGCAGCACACAATAAAAATTGTAATCCATTAAAAATGTCGACATTCATGTTCAACAGTTTTTTGGGTATTTTTTAATTTTTTTATTAACTAGCAGTCTCTTTATCTGGGCTATTAAAATCATTCCTAGAAGGCACTTTGTTCCAAATTTAGCACAGTGAATTCCTCCTGTAAAAAGACTTACAGCAGTCTGGATAAGCATTAACAAAGTTGTCTGTTACAGCATCCCTTAAAAATTATGCAATATCACAAACTTCTGTGCAATATTTTCCTGGAAATTCACTTTTCAGGAGCAGAGATTCTTCTCTGCAGATGAGATTCCTGCCTTTGCAGCTCATTGTTCCAATAGAGTCCAGCTCCTAAAATCTAAAATAACTTAGAAATGAGCTGTATTTATGGTCTCCTCACAAATCTGAGGAAATGACTGTCAAAGCTGCCCTAAAATCAGAGCTTGAACCTGTTTTGAGCTTTAATTAAGTTGTCAGTCTTGGTCAATTTGGGGGTTGTCACCTGTACCTGAAGAAGCTCAGTCCTACAGAAATTCCTTGTGCAGGCTGGAGTGAGAAAACAGCTGTTTTTTCTCTGGTGAATTTGGAAAATGAGGATCAAACCTTGTCATCAAGAACATCATCCAGGATGCTTTGGGTGTCTGGAATCTCAGGCTGCAGCATGGCCAGGCAGGAGGATTTTCAGGATTTGCAAGATTTACAGTCTGGCCCTTTTGAGCTGGATTTTCATAGCACAGGCAGCTGAAACCAAGGAGGAGTATGGATATTTAACAAAATTTGGAAAACGAATTCATGGCACAGAAATCAACTTAGAGTTGCTTCTAAAATTAATGGAAGCTTCAAATCCCAGAAGCACAGGATGGTTTGGGTTGGAAGGGACCTCAAAGACCATCTCAGTCCAACATCTCTTGCCATGGGCAGGATTATTTATTCCCTTCTGCAGCAACACAAAATGCAAAATTATTGCAGCACAATGTACAATATAGCTGAAGGTGCATCAAAACATAGACCATTAATAGAAAATATTATTGGAGACAGACTGTGGCAATCACTCAATAAAAGGAGTCAGTTCTGCCATGTAAGAAGCAGGATAAACTGTGTCTTCTATTTCCCAGCAAAACTTGGAATTTGCATTTGCACAATGAAAGGAAGGAGTAATGAGGGGAAGTGGTGTTTCCATTGCCCTGAAAATGAGCTGCTCCAAACTGAAATGAAGTTCACAGTTTGGAAACGCTGGACGTGGTTGTAGCAATATTTCCAGGATCCAAATTAGGATGCATAAATTCAGGCAGCTTTCCCTGTAGTGTAGGTTTAGACAGAAATCAGACTGTGGCCATTATTTCCAGCCCAATAAGGTGAATCAAATCATGCCAGAATACTAAACTGTCTAATGAAAAAGGATGCAGAGTCAGACAATGATCCATATTTAGCACAGATAAAGCAGAGGGTGATACCAGTGAAGCATGAATTAACACCTGAGGCATTTTATTTCACCGAAAATTGAAAATTATAATCTTCCTATTGTTAAAAACAGATGGCAGAGCAAGAGGAAACAGAAATCCGAGGCAGCAGATGTGGCAAAAGGAGCAAGAAAGCGCCTGCATTTCAAACAGAACTAAAATACTAATTTATTATGTCATTTCTGCTGAGTTCTACTAAAGGATAGCAAAGCAGACTGCCTCATATTTCTTGAAGGAAAACACAGAAAACTCAGAGAGGAATTTTTCCTAAAGACATTCTGGGATGCAGCAATCACAGAGAGGAAAGAGGCACAGCTGAGTTTTAGTCTCAGGAACTTTTAGACTTTTCCAGTCTCAGGAAGACTCAAAGGGAATTCTGAAATTATATAAAATAGGAGAGTTTAAAACCAGGAGTCAGGATGTTTGATAGATTACTTTTCAGACCTTGAAAGGAATTCACCTCTTTTATTAAACATTGATAGGAAAAGCCACCAAAATACTCTTAAGAGACAACACAACCCAATGGGAAGTGGGAACTGGAATATTGAGCAAGGCTCTCTATAAACCAATACATCTGTGTACTAAATGAAATATTGGACATTTGTTACACATTGCACAGCTGATGAATCTTTTGTAGTCCTTGCTGGATTTCTTTTTGCAAAGACCACATTGATGTTTTAGGGTAGTTTGGCAGACAGTTCCCTTCAACTCCTTTCTTTGGGACCAGCCTGAATCCAAACCTTTGGGAACAGGATCCCTGCTCTGGGACCATCAGGGGCATGCTGCACTCACACACTTGTGTTTGCTCTTATTTTATTTATGTACAACTGCCTGGCTTTCTTAAAAAGATGTTTCTGCCAATATTCATCCCTCAGCCAGCCCAGGGCTGCCCTCTCTCTCAGCCTTTCCTGAGGGGGTACAGACACAGTGACACCACAGTGACACCTGCAATCTCTGATTTAGCCACTGACTTTCTCTTTGATAAGACAATAAATCTCACTAAGCGCTCTTTGAGCAATCGATTCATTAACGAGTAATAAATGCTTTTAAAATGCAAATTAAGTGCCAGTCTAACCCACCCATTTAAAGTGTTATCCCTATTTTGCATGTACCAAAGTACACCATTTGTATTTCTGTGTCATGTGTAAACCTAAGTTTAAAATAAAGGTTTGGCACAGAAACACACTGAGGCATTATTGTGCACAATTTCTGTATTATTGGTCACAAAGATAGAAAAAAGGGGAGTAAAATCTAATTACTAAGTGAATATATCCCCTGCAACACAAGAAACACTGACTTGGTGCATTTCCTGACAATCTCAAAATATTGATCAACTAATTTGAAACAACCCCCCAAAAATACAACCCATGAAAACAAAGCAAGAAAACCCCAACCAGTCTCAATACATCAAGTAAGGAAGAACAAATGGAAGATGGATCCTAATTCACTAATTGCACAACTTTGGATCTGCAGTTGTCCCTTTCTCTCCAGCTCCCAGGTATGGGATGTGAGATCAGGATGGTAAAACTGATCCCAGCACTAGCTTCATTTTTATTATTAATAGTCTTTTATTTTAGCTTCTGCCTAAAGCAGAGGCAACATATCCTGTCCTTCCATGGGATTCTCCACCTTCTAAGAATGGAAATCTATGAAAACCTCAGGCCTGGGGGAATTTTGGGTGCTAATTCCTGAATTCTGTGCCCGTGGTGCTAAGGAAAACAAGGAAATGAAACACAAATGTCAGCACTGCAGCTCAGCTGTGCCCCACCAGAAAGGATCCCCACATTCCTGTCCTGAGATAAACAGTGATCAAAGGCTGATCAACCAGTGCAAGGATTCTAAAAGCTCAGAAAACTTGAATTAGAGCTGGTGAAATGAATCCCACAGGATTTCTATGAATAATTTCTTACCCACTACTGATCTCATAAATTTTTTGACAATAATGTTTTCATGCTACTTTGCTACTGCTTAGCTTTTCAAATAGTACACACTGAGTAAATTATTTACTGGTTTTCCAGCAGCTAGTGGATAATTTTGGTTGGAAGAATTGTTTGCATGTATTGGCCTGCTCTGTTGTGCTTGGAGGTTCTGTGCCTGACTGTGACCCCCATGGGACACTTCAGGGGAACTCCCTGAGACAATGACTCCACATTTATGTAATTAACACAGATAATTAACACTGTGCCTTGAAGCACAGTGATGTCATCATTTTCTTCAAACAGATTAAGGATGGGGTTTCTCTGATGGTGCAAAAATGCAGCCAAACTGCTAATGAACAAAAAGAAAAGGGGAAAAAAATCAAAATAAACCCCCCAAAGCCTCTGATGTGTCACCCTCTGAACAAAGCTTTGGCATCAGCAGCAGCATTGCTGAATCATTTCCTGATGAGGCAAAGGCATCGAGGGATGGGTGAGTGGGACCCTTAGAATTTTTCTTCTGTCACTTCCAAGAATAAAAATCTATAGAGGAACTTTACACCCCACTGCCTAATATATCTATTAACATACAGAAATAATTTATTCAGCACAAAAAGGAAAAGAAAGAGTCACAGGGCTTCCTAATAAATTTGTTACTTCCCAGCAGCAGGTGCCAAGCTATTGCACACTACAGATGGCAGGCTTCCTGTTCATAAATTATCTGAATTAGTCTGGGCACTTTTAGCACATCTGGAGCATTTAGAATTTACCCTGGAAGTTCCATTTTCATGCCCATATCATGTTAGTGTGTTTATGAGGAGTGCCAGGCACGCCTCAGTGAACAGGAACAGGATTTACAGGTGAACTCTAAAGAGGAAAAACCAACCAAATAAAAAAGGGACTGCACCTTTAGAATATTACAAAGTGAATTTTATACTCTCTGTTAGCACAACATTACTTATTGATGTCACTCTGATGTGTACCAATAAACAGAATTAGGTCTGCTGCCACAGCTGTGGAGGGTGGCAGTGTCCCTGGATATCTGTCCTTCAAAAGAAGGATGGAAGCAGCAGCTCTTGGGATGTGGTGAGTTCATTTACCTGGTTTTTAACTCCTCTGGAGCAGCTCTGGCATCACACCCAGACCTGCTTTTCCTCACACATAATAAACAAAGAAACACCAACCCACAACCACCCAGCCCTCAGCTCACAGTGACTTCACACTGCATTCAAAATATAGTTTAAAAAAGAGATGAAACTGAAGCAGTGTCATCCCAGTGTCATTGGGAATTCAGCATTCCCATGGCTTTTTTCTCCTTTTGGGCCCCTATTTTTTGAAAGGCCCACAGTGACAAAGGGCTGCTGTGTCCTGGCCACAGCATGGGAACTCATTGGATGTGTTCAGAGAATATCCAATTCTTCAGAGGAGTACAGGAATATTAACTATGGGAGGTGAAATGCCAGGGGATTCTTAGGGTTCACACAGGAAAAACAGTCAGGATAGAAGCTGAAAGGGACTAGGGGTGTAACTGTTGGTAGATTTGAGCACATCCTTCATTTCACAGTCTGCAGTTTTCCTAAACTCCCATTCTTATCTCCACTGTCATATTCCAGCTGCCCAGGCTGGAGGGGGCCTGGACCCCCCTGGCCCAGGGGAAGGTGTCCCTGCCCATGGTTGGAATGGGATGATGCTCAAGGTCCTTCCCAACCCAAACCACTCTGGCATTCTCTGATTACACCACTTGTGCTGTCATTATTGCAGACACCACGACCTTCCCAGGCATTTCCAGCCCTTTCCCACCCATCTTGCCCCTCTGGAATCAGGATAATTTTAAGGACAGTCAGTACATTCTGTCTGTTCACTCCCCTGTTCCCTCAAGTGCTAGGGGCTAATAACAATAAATTGCAGATAACAATCAGGTAAATTATAGAAACATGGCATTGTATTTATGACTCTAATTATGAAAACATGAAGTTGTATTTATTACTCTAATTATATTGTTTCCATGACTTAAGTGGCCATTAGAATTCAACATCATTTTGTACTTATGGGAGCAAACTGCTGATATTAGTCAAACAACACGAGGATGAGCTCATGAAATGGCCTAAATTATCATCCTGTGCTTGGAATCAGCTTTGCTCACTCTGCTCGAGATGTTTCTGTGTGCAGATACTTTTGTGTTTGCTTATTGCTTGAGTGCACATCCTAATTGTTTTACTGCCAGTTTAATACACACTGTACTGTTCAGTGGCTCTGTTTCTTATATCATCTGTGTTTTCCTCCATTTCAATTATTTTGCTAACCTCACATAATCAGTCCAGAGATCAAAGAGCTGATATCCCATCCAGGAGAAATCACTCAAAACAAAATAATCCAAGAAGGAGAAAAAGAGTCCAAGAGCTGCAAATGATGTTTGTTTTGAAGCTTCCACTATTCAGCACATTACTTTGTTCAGTTTTTCTGGTGTAAATGTCTTTGCAAAAGACAATGAGTGTGTTTGGCATGATTCACATAAAACACAAATATTCTATTTGCCAAGAGAAATGTTGATCTCTGCTGCAGGACTGAAGAGGGAGCCATTGCTTAGGAAAGGCCTGAAAACGTGGCTGAGGATAAAGATATTCCCAGGAAGGTTTTTTAATCTGCTAACATGGGCTGTGATATTGATAGGCAATGACACACTTAATGATCCTGCTCCTCTAATAGACACAGGACTGGCATCCACTGACTTGGGTGCCTCAACTTCTGTTCAGAGATTGCTGCCAAAGTCACTTTTAGACAGATCAGAACATGAATTTATTGTAGGATTGGTCTGAGCTCTCCAGTTCTGCTCAGCACAGGCAATGCTCAGTACAGTCCTGCAAATCCTCAAGTTTAAGTTTAGGAATCACTTTCATTTCAGACACATCTAAAACACTCCAAGAGCAGAACATCCTGAGCACTTCCTAAGCATCACCAAGCCCTGATGGGGTTGTTCTCCTGTTTTGGGCAGACACAACAATTCCTCTCCAGGCCTGGGACCCCAGGACACCTCCCTGCCTAAGGCTCTGAAATACAAACAGAAGTGAGCTGGGGAGAGCAAACTGGGGGTAAATGACTTCATTACCTGAAGCTGCAATTGGAGGATGAACCCCTGATATGTAAATGGACCAAACTCATAAATTGTCTGAAAAACCCATGACCAGCACCTGATTTGGGTGCAGCTTTGGGCTGCCCAAGGTGTATCTACTGAAGACCTTTAATAAATACCAATTTTATTATCTTAATTCTGTCCAGCCTGTTTCAGGTAGCCACCCCAAGGCATCAAGATCAATGTTCCCCCTTCTAAATTCCATATTCCAGGCAAAACCAACTCATTTCCTTTGCCATCTCATTTCTTGATCTCCCCAACAGGACTGCCCTCGGATCACTCACATCCAAAACAACAAGAAGATATTTCCTCTTTGGATTTTTTAAACAGCTCATATAAAATCTTTTACCCAAATGGTGGTGTTTGTTCCTTGCCTGTTTCAGAATTATGGTGTAAAATGAGTAAGGATTGTGCTTCTGTACAAGCTGCAGTATGTGGTACCACAGTAGGAAGCAATTATCTTTGGATTCTGATTAAAGTGTAAAAATTTATCAGTTGAAAGGGGTGGGGTTACAAATTGTAGTAAACATTTTTGAACACAGTTAATTTCTATTCACAGTGATTCAGCTAATTTTCTCTATGACATGAAATTTTTAAATGCCAAATCCATCACAGGATTAGATGAGAGATACCATAAAATAAAATACCATAAAAATAGATGAGAGATACGATAAAATTTGCAGTTAAGTATTTAACCATTGATACCACTGCCCTTCCCTGAAAAAAACCCTGAACTGATGGTTTAAGATGCAAACCTCCAAAAATATTGTCTGACCACCAGAGGGAGTTCAGATTGTTCCACAAATATTCTGAAACTACTGAGAATGATTTGGGAAAGCTAATTAAATAGAGAAGCTAATTAAAAAATAAATAGTCAAAGAATAATCAAAGAACGAAGAGATGCCCCCTCCTTATATCAGGAAATTTTATTTTGGAAGGAAAAAAGAAATAGGAGAATCAGATTAAATTATTCCACTTTGAATTCTGAAGCTGTGATTAAGATGTTCCCTACAGATTTAAGGGAGCATCCCTTTGTATATAAACCATGTATTTCAGATAAATTTGTTGCAATTGCACGTTGTGGTCCAATCCTATCTGCTGCTTATCATTCCAGGCCTTATCTGCAGCTGGATGTGCTGGAATAAACACAGAGGTTTCAACAGAATTTACATTTTCCTCCTCGGTGCTTCTGGATTGATCCTTGGGGGCTGCTCCCTGGCAGCCTTTAATGTGCTTTATTCCTGTGGGAGTCCCAGCAGGGCCCCAGCACTCTCTGAACACCAAATTCCTGCTTTTCTCCCACTGCAGCCCAGCCATGGGAAGGAGGAAGGATGAAAAAGCTGATAACTGTGCTGGGGACATTGGGGAGGAGTTAATTCCTAATTCTTTTACAACAATAGCAAACCTTATTTTCTTGCAGTGGCTGCAGCAGCGAGAGGAAACAGAAGAATACAGGAACAGAGTTCTGCTAGCAAATGATGCTTGGAGGAGTCAATAATCCAGAGCTGACCCAACCCAAACCCTAGTTAAAATCTCCAGCCCCCAGCACACCATCATCTGTGATGTACAGGGGGTGGATTTCATGGAAAAGCTGTTCCAGAAATGGTTTTGAAAGTTTAGGAACTCTCACCAGTATGAACAACTCAATTGGCACAGCTTAATGGGCTGTATTGATAAAAGATAATTCCTCTGTACACAGAAAGATCAAACCTTCTGAAAATTTATATTAAAGAAATTAGAGTTAAGATGTGGGAATTTCATGGAGTATCTCAAGGGGAGAAATTTTCTGACTTATTATCTACTCTCTCTTTTTCATTTTTTTATTTTAGTTGCATGTCATTTTTTTGATCTCCTTCTCCAAGTATTAATCATCTGCAGGATGCCAAATAAATATCCACTGGCTCCTGAATAGGAAAATTATAAGAAAATCATTTCATCTTCTACCACTTTATTGTAGTTTTCGGTTCAGTGTCAGAGTGGAAATTAAGAAATAACTCGTTTGTTATACTGAGAAGGTGCATTTTTACAGTCACTAAAGACAGGACAGAGGGAGCACTGTAATTCAAAATGGAATTTCAGGTCTATTCCCCCAGAAGCTAATCCTAAGCATAGAAAATTAACAATATTTTTTTCTCATTAAGCAGCCTCATGATGCCTTTTTCAGTACAGGTCCACATGACAGTTGCTTTTAAACCCAATGATTATATTTTGCAATTATTATCAATTTCCATAATCACTCTTAATCAAGGGGGAAAAAAAAGATGAACTTTTTTTTTTCTGTTTCACTTTTCCCCTGGCAAGCACCAGGAGGAATGTTTTCCTTTATCATTACAGTGTAAGGCCTGGGAGTTTCCTGTTTGGTTTTGGACTGCAAACATTTCTTAAACCATCTCTGATACCTGGTCCACTCTCAGCTCTGTAAATATTGACTCCAACTGGATTCTCTCAGTAGAAATGGTGCTGGAGACCATGAAATCTTTATGAAACCAGTGTCAAGCCATCAAAAGAAAACGTTTCTGTGTCTTGAGTTTAACCTCTTCTGCCAGACAGGGAAATGGAGTTAGAAAATCAAACTGTAATGGAATTGCTAACCCTGCCCTTGTCCCTAGAGCACTGAGAACTGAATGTGGCACAGAATAACCCATGGCCTCAGCCCCTGCCAGCCTCAGGACACAAAGGGCTCAGTCCTGATTTGGATTTCTCCCTTTTAGGCACAAAAGTCATGAAGTGTTAGCCCTGGAATAGAAGTCACAATCACAACTCTGTCAGTGCTCAGAGCTGGGGGCTGTGAAATTCCAAATTTTCTCTTTGATGGGGAAAGAAGGAAACCCTGAAAAAGGATGGATTAGAGCTGGCTGGAGCTTTCCAGAGGTGGGAAATGACATCCAAGGGCTGGAGTGGGTCCAGAGAAGGGAACAGAGCTGGGAAGGGTCTGCAGAGTCAGGGATGTGGGGAGGGACTGAGGGAGCAGGGAAAGGAGAAAAGGAGGCTCAGGGGGAACTCCTGAGCTCCACACAACCCCCTGACACGGGGTGCAGCAAGGCCAGGGCCTCTTCTCCCAGGGAAATGATGCCTTAAGTTTCAGTTTTCATGTTTTCAGGTTCTGTGGTGCCCAGGGTGCAGCTCTGAGCTCACAGTCAGGGGCACTCAGCTCTGCACACAGCAGGGACACAAANTCCCCCTTGGGTTTATCCCTGGCCAGGCTCTTGTCCTGCCCAAGGTGTACCCTAAAGGCCTTTCAATAAATCTCTGCTTTATTCTCCAGCTCTGTCCAGTCTCTGTTCCAGCTCAGCCTTCCCAAGTCATCAGAACAGGGACAGAAGAAGAGGGAATGGTCCCAAGGGGAGGCTCAGGCTGGGCAGCAGCAGGAATTTCTCCATGGGAAGGGTGCTCAGGAACTGGAAGTGCCCAGGGAGGTTTGCAGTGCCCATCCCTGGAGGTGTCACCTGGAGGTGGCACTCAGTGCTGGGGACAGGGTGGGGATGGGGCACAGCTTGGATTTGGGGGTCCTGAGGGCTTTTCCAACCTCTGAGTCAGGGGTGAGCTGTGAGTACTTCAGTGCCACTCCAGGGTCAAAGACATCCTTAACACCTGCAAACATTCCCTACCTGCAACACATCCCATAAAGTTCTTCCCCATCTGCATTGAGTGATGTCATGTTTACAGAAAATGCAGGTTTTCCTTAGACCTGAAGTCTGTTTTTAACAGAAATTTTTAAGAACAGGTTTCGGTAAGCAATTCCTAACAAATTATTGCTTTCTGCCCTAAGTGGCTCCGTTACAGCTTTCTAATAGTAGCCTTTCTCTCAGATCTCAGTCAAAACATGTTTTGCTACACTATCAACACACATTGGAAGGGAATTTGCATAGCAATAGGTCAGAGCCGTGCCTCATCGTTTGAGACCTGAATTGTGCCTGTGACAATGGGATGGGAACACGCTGCTGCTGCTGCTACTGCCTGACACCACAGGGAAAAAAAAATAAAAATAAAAATCAATGCGAGCAATGACTCATTTCTGAATTGCCAGTTTGGTTCAGAAATCACTGATTACTACTTCTACAACAAGGTATTATGGACTATTAGCAAGAATGTTTCTGACAGGTTTACAAGGCTTCAAGAGAGCTGATAGCACATGGTGTTACTGCTCCGTGCAGAGCTCCCCATTTTTCATTTTCCCCTCGTATTCCAGGGCTGTTTGACTTATGCCTCCTTCCACTGCTGACAGGTTCTGAAGACATTAAAGGCAGCTCCAAGGAGCAGAAGGGAGGCTGGATTTGCACTGCTCCAAACCCTGATCAGGCTGATCTCAGAGGTCAGACTGGGATATTTCTCATCCCTCCAGGCTACTCACACCCAGCTGTGTGTGCAGGAGAAGTTTGGTGAGTGAATAAACAGCAGCTGCAAACACACAGTGACATGGGAAGGGTGTCAAGGTGCTGCTCCTCCTGATGTTTTAATGAGGTGGAGTTTAAAGTACACCTGAAAATGTCTGTGCCAGGAGCATTTGAGGAAACTGCAGCTAATTATGGATTACAAGAGGTAAATAAATGGGAATGAGATGCTGAGCTGAGCTCTGCCTTGGCATTTTCCCATTTCCATGGAAAGCTGGATCCCTCCTGACACACAATAACCTCCAGAGCAGAAACACAAATCAGGAAGAGAAAGTATGGACCACACTAAATTTGGTTGTTTGGCATCCACTGCACCTTCTCTGTGCAGTTACATGAATTCTGCCTCAAAATTTAATTCACCAGGATGAAAACTCACAAAAAAAAAGCTGATGAATGACCTGCTTTTCAAACACAAAGATTGCCAAGGTGTCTTATCCTGCTGTAAGAATGGAAACATCTGGTCATCACGTGTTCATATCTAAATTTCTGCTGATAAATCCATGTTGGGTATGTGGTTGTTACAAACTCTCCTTTTAGGACATTCTTGGACAAGTTTTCTGTTAACAGGTGATAGAGTATCAACTAAAGGCTAAAACCAGATTTTTATTTTTCCAGAGAAATTTCATTTAGCAAAAAATCTTGTCCAGCTAAACCAAAGTGCAGTTTTATATGTTGAGTTTTCTAAGTCCAGCATCACCCAAGAAACAAGGGGAGAAAATAAAAGCTGAAATTATTCACTATATCCCAAAAAAAGGAATTATTTCTTTCTGAAGTGCTTTTAAACTCAAAGGTTTCATACATTAAACCAAAAAATAAACACACAGCCCCACATTTTTGTTACATCCACACAAAATTTCCTTGCTCCAATTTCTGTCATTCTTAGGGGAGGGAACAGAGCTGATATTTTGGAGGCCTACATTTCTCAATGAACCATTTAGGGTAGGATAATATCCAAACACCCTTTGGAGACAGGAGATCACATCAGCAATAAACAGAATTCTGCCTGCTCTCCCCAGAAGAAAGCACTTGGCCCAAACCACAGCCACGCAGCCATCAAGACCCTCAATTACTATTTCCAGAAGTTTATTATGCTTGACTGGATTTGGCAAAAAAAAGTTTTCAATCAAGCACAGAAGGACTGTGAAGAAAACCATCCGGGGAGAGCCCTCCATGCCAAGTTCCAACCCAGAGCAGATTTTTACAGCTAAGTAGGTCTAGCTTACAAATAAATCTATTAAAGGCAGAATTTATATTGGAAACACTGACAAGCTCATCAAGCATGCCTGAGCTGGTGGCCACAGCTGTTAGGAGGTGATGACGTTAATTTAGGGAGAGGATATTGCTTCAAATCTAAAGTGTGATGGATGGGGGCTCTCTAATGCAGCAGCTCCTCGTGGTGCCAGGGCTGGGCAGAAATACAGCTGCTGGGAAATGCATTTAGAGGGGGTTTGCTGGCTATAAGATACAATTTCAGCTAATCAAAGGTAATAAAATAGTAATAGTGCTGCTCCACTATAGAGCATGACAGCTGCAGCTACTGCTCATCTATTAAATACTGGAGCTGAGAGCTTCAGGCCCCAACTACTTTAATATCCATTAGGGAGAAGCCTGGTGTTTCCACCCTGCTCCCTCCTCTCCTCCTGTTGGATGTCAGCTTCTTTAGATTCCCCAACTTTCAGCAGCCCACTCTACAATTAAACCACATTAAGCATTAACATCCTTCACACTGAGCATTTCTCTGACTGTAGAGTCCAGAAAGGAGGCTGGAATTTGGGGCCAGTTTAAAAATCAAGAAGTTTTCTACATCCAAACCATAAACCATCGTAATTCTTATATCCCAGAGAACAATATCTTCAGTAAAAATTAAATATAGCTGGCAGGCTGGGATGTGAATAAGACACCAGCAGCCTGCCATGCAGTTTCCTTTTTATTACTAGGAAAACCACACAAAAATCATGGCATTGCCTCAGTGTAACACCTGGAACACAGAGGGAGCCTGAGCATCTCTCAGGGCAGTCACTGTGAGGAGACCTGGCTGACTTGGGTCATGCTTCTCTCCCTTGGCTTCTAGCAACAAATAACCTCATTATTTAAATGCTGCAAACATGCCTGAACCACTGGTCAATATCTTCTTAAAGCCATAAAGATACCAAAGGTTTTATTCACAGACAGTGCAAAACAGGCAAATACTAACGTGGTCTAAAGGTCACTTGGCAGCCTGACCTGAGATTAAACTAAAGCTTGGGATGTTGTGGTTTGGAGCTAGTAAAGAGAAACTCATTCAGCTCTCAGTATTCCATATAAATGGAAATATTTCCTAGGCCAGAAATGCCATTATCCTAGGCCAGCCAGCTGAGAAAGCAGGCAGAGCTGCATTTCATCCCCACCCAGCAGATTTGGAGCTTTCCCTTTAACACAACTGCCCCTCAGAAGAACAAGTCTGTGGAGACTATGACTAAGTGTCCCTTCTGATATGATTGAAAACCAAATTTGGTTAAACTCCTCCATGTTATTATCTATCCTCATTAAAATCTCATGGAAAATTTTCGCTCAGCCATTTATAAAGTGCCATTTTTTTTTTTTCCCACATTAATATGCACATATTTCCTTCCATCCATTTTAAGAACGTGATAAACAAGCTGTGCTTCTCACTGATGAAGAACTGAACCCTGGTTGGAAACATCAATTATTTGAAATTCATAAGTCCCTGTGAGCAGAACTCCCTTCTCCCCTTCCAGCCCCTCACCCTCACCTCTGCTGTCACTCAGGAGCAGCAATCAGCCAGGAGTGTCCTAAGTGGCACTTGGAGCTCATCCCTCAGTCCACACGAGCTGGGAGAGAGAATTTCTTGTCAAAATAGATTTTCTCACTGCCTACAAGGATGTTAAACCTGAACATCGAGGTCTTCATGTAGTATCAGTTTTAATTCCTTCCTCAATAATAGGCAATTTGAACACTGAAGTGTTCTCAAAGTATATAAAGCTGTAAATTGTATTGGATTTGTTTAAAAGAATTAGGATCTTCATATTTATGTCCCTATATGAAAAGGAATGAGCAAAGGACAAGGAATTGTGCATGTCTTCATCACCAAAATAGTTACAGCAGTGAGACCACGTTGGGTGCACAATAAATTTTGAGTCTGTGGCCCCGAGACCACGTGTATTGTAAATAATACAAATTACCAAGGATATTCCCAGGATCAATGCTCCCAACCCAGGTTCCCTTCCCAGTCCAGTCAGAGGCTCCCACTCATCTTTTCCTCCATTCCATCACACACCAACTTAACTCAGTGACTGAATTTTCCATGGCATAAATCCTGACAAATGACATCATCACACCCCAAAATGTGGCAGCAAAACCATTCTCTGATCCTACATCAAGGAAAATTTGATCAGAAAAACCTTAAACCAAGGCACAAGTACCATGAGCCTGTGCCTTTGTCTTCATGAACTCCTGGTGTTTTTGCCAGACAAAGAAACATTTTCCAGATTCCTGGAATTTGTCATGGAATCCTTGAACTGTCTGGGTTGGAAAGGACCTTAAAGCTCACCCAGTGCCATGGGCAGGGACACCTTCCACTGTCCCAGGGTGCTCCAAACCCTGCCCAACCTGGCCTTGGACACTTCCAGGGATCCAGTGACAGCCACAACGTCTCCAGACAAACTGATCAAGTGCCTCACTACCCCATTAGCAAAGAATTTCTTCCCAATATCCAATTTAACTCTACCCTCCTTTGTTCCTCTCACTCCATGCCCTTGTGCAAAGTCAGTGCTTCACTTCAGCCCATGTTAAATGAGTTCAGCTTCTCTTGACCTCTCACTTAACAAAAAGCACCACACTCTCAGCCAACACAATTAAAGGCAGCTGATGTCCCCAATTCCCTTTGGAAATGCCCACTGGCAGCACAGGGCTGCTCTGGAGAGACCTTGATCCACCACCTCTGACACAGGACTAATCATTTCACCCCTGACAGAGCCACAGCTTGGCTGGGAGAAAAACAAATGGTCAGGAGACAAATTTTGTATAAAACAGATCTAAAGTGCAACAGTTGCTGCTGATGCAGGTAAAGCCCTTTAGAGTGGTTTATATGTGCACATTCCTTTCAGCACGTTGATGGAAAAGCTTTCAGATCTGCTCCTAAAGCAGATGTGGATTCATAGCAGCAATTAAAACTGAGCTGCAGCAAGACTGAATAACAAAACTTAACACTTTTGGCCTCTTGGAGTGTGTTTCTGTACCTGCTTCTTCCCCAATTCACTCATCATTCCAAACCAGGGAAAAAAATCATTTATTTAATTAAAGACAAGCAGAGTGGCTCAGTCCATGCAGCTTTGGGAAGGCTGTGTCAAAGTCATACATTTATTTCCACAAATCCTTACACAACCTCAATTTTCCAATTATCAATATCTCCCTGTGTAGAGGTATCAGGGTATGGTACCAGCAGTAGCCTAAATAATTATCGTGACTATAAAGAAGCCAAATGAACACATCACCCTAATAACACACAAAAAACCCCAGTGTCAAAATAGCAACAAAATTCATTTCATTAAGTGCAAATTAAAGTTTAAACACTATTCATGCTGCATATATTTTGATTAATACCTGCAAACCTAGAATAAATATTCAGCAAGACCTATTTAAAAAAATAATTTCCACAGAAATTATGCATCACAGATTTTTGCTGCATTTTATGAATTTTTTCAAACCTACAAAATAACATCCCCCAAAACCACACCAGCACCCAAACCCTCAGAAATCCAGCTGAGACAATATTTTTCCTGCTTGTTCTCTATTTATTCTGGCCAAGCCATTAGATGCTGTCAGTGCTTTCCACATTGTTACTCCTCCAGCAGGAGTTTAACCCTAAGAGCATCACCAACCTCTAACCCTGGGAGTCAGGGAGGACGTGAAATAGGTGCAGATAAGTCAAGAGAAGATTTGTAAAACACACAGAGCCCTTTGGCTGTGTATCCATGAAAATACTCACCATGCCTGCTGCAAGAAGAGTGCCTGTTGGGTACCCAGCAGACCTTCAGGAGGTTTGGGTTTATTTATTTATTGGGGCACTAAAAGGGTTTAACTGCCCTGGGCAGCCTCTCCTGGCTCCTCCCCAGCCCCATTTCAGGTGTGAATCCTCAGCCTTGCCCACACCTGGGCACCCACATGTCCTGCTGTCCATCCTGTCCCCAACCCTGGGTTCTGATGTCCCACAGGACCTTCCCTTTGTCCCTGCCTGGTGGCCAGGGGATGTGGCTGACCCTGCTTCTCATCCCTGGGCCTCTTCTTGACTGGAATCCCCTCTGAGCTGCCCCAGCACTTGGATTTTGGACTGTTGGTTTCTCCAGGAATGTCCTTTCAGTGCCACGAGTTCCTGCAGGAGCAGCCAGCCCTCCCAGCTCCCTGACAGCTCTGCTATCAATTTTCATTTGCTTTCAAGCTGCCAGAAATCAGAACAAACAGGAGGCTTGGAAGAGCTGTACCAAAATCCCTGTCTAGATGCACATCTCCTCCTCAGCCCTCCATCCCACAGCCCTCTGATATATGGCCCTGGCTGTCTGCTTTGCTGTATCACCATGTACCAGTAAATGAATTCTCTGCTGGTCCTCTGTCAATGTTTCCTAATGAGAGCTTTGTTTGAGTTTCTCTTTTCAAGTATGTGCAGAATAATGGATAGACTACAGTGAAATATGTCCCTCGTGCTCTTTGATGGAAATCATAAACTCTGACTGCAGAGCTCCAGTGATTTACTGCCCTTCCAAAATGCAAAGCAGAATCCATTCTGTGCCAGCCTGCTGCAGCTCTCGTTTGTTTTTACCTTTAAAATGCAATGTATGGATTCATACACCTTTTATATCAGTGAAATATATATGTAAGCATTTCACCTGGCCCTGCAATTATGCAAAAGGCAACGTTAATCATTTATCTGTGGCATTCACACGAGCTTAAGGAAAGCTGTACTTCCTTAAGTAGGAGAATTAATAATTTTGGATCTGAGGAGCACTGGTTTTAAGTCTTTAAAAGGATTTATTTCTTACAACATAATGAAAGCCTGTTCATCTAAAGTAATCATGGGCAAAAGCTAAGCTTCATGAATAAAGTTTGTATTTTTTGACAAACATCTAATGATCATACATAAATTAGATTCTCCAAGTTCCTGAGTAGGAAGGAGCATGATTTGCTGTTGAGTAGACCCAAGGAAGAACTGTAGGAGGATTCACATTATTACAGCTGGACACTCAAGGACATAAAATAATCAACAGAGCCTCTGGCAAATGAAAACTCATGAGTCTCTCAATACTGTCAGCCTGCCCAAACTTCCCAGGTTCACATTTCATATAAAAATTAATTCCTTGATAGATTTGATTATGTTATTTATCTTGCAAACTAACCAGGACAGGTGTCTGTAGAAGACCACCATTAACAATCAAATGTATCCTTACCATAACTGATGTTATTTTTCTTGCTCTATCAAGACCATTCTATGGAATTTACAGTCAGATGAGGGCACTTCTCATCCCCAAGTATTTTTTTTAGTCTAATTTCACACTAAGAGGAGGGGAGATGAAGAATTAAGAGGGGAAGGTAAAGAAGGCAGAAAGCAAAACTGAAGCTCTCAGATGTAAGCTACCCAAATAAAACATTTGAATATAGTGGTCCAGCTCTGGAAATTCAGGACAGTGTTATGATTTTGGTAGACTCCTACTCATCAAAAATTGATGTGCAAGTGTGAGGAGAACAGAGCCTGGTATTAACATCTGAGGAGCTAACACAAACAGGAGTTATTTAAGTCCTGCAAGCATTCCACAAGGAGAGGTTTTACCCAGGATCTGACAGAAATAACACTGAGGAACACCTCCCATGAATCCATATAACATTAACCAGCTGCTTTGCAGGCTTAAATGACAGTCAGGCAATAATAAAATCTGAGTACACAGCAGAATGGGCTCACCTGCAATGCCATGCTTGACTTTAAATCCACCTTTTTGCACAGCTCTAAGCTAAGCCACACTTCATGCAGTGACATGAACATGAACATGCCATTGGGCAAGGAAAAAGAAACCAAGTATGAAAGCAATGGAAATTAAATAAAGGAAATTAAATTAAGTTCTATTCCTAAGTTCTTCAGTCTCAGTTTGTTCCAGCATTTGCTGGAGTGTCTCTGTGTTTATTTACCTGAAGTCCCCACAATGGAGGTTTGAGACATTCAGTATCCTAAGTTTATTAATGCATGCAGAAAAGATTAACCTTTTCTAACTGAAAGCCATTTTTTAATTATTAAAATAAAAGAAAAAGCTGTGTTTTATCCCAGGAATTGCTGGAAGCCAACACCAAATGTCCAGTGCCATTGGTAGGATGGAAAACATCAAGTAACCTATTTGTATTCAAACATAAAAATATCCCTTCCAAAGCCCCCTTCCTCTCCAGAGGTGTCTATTAAATGTAGAAAAGAGAGCTCAGTGGGTTATATTTTGCTTTAATTTTTGCAAACTGTTTACTTTAATCTAAGAAAACACTCCCAAAGGGATCTGCTGGGCAGTTTACCCCCTCCCTGCCCTGCTTACTCTGCTCTGCTCCCAGCACTCTGCACATCCAAACACGAGTTTTTCCTAAAAGCCAAGGCTGTCAAAACCTGCACAGAACACCCTGAGTTTTGCTTCCTTCCTGACAACTTTTAGTGCATTTCAAAGTTTACCTGTCCCAGTGTTCATCAGCCTTTTTTTCCTCCTGACAACGTGTCACACAGCGTTTTGCCTTCACACCCTCATCACCCACTGACCTGCCTGGGCTGTGCTGATTTATCCTCATCACACAAACAAGGAATAAGGTGTGGAAAACAGAGATTCCTGCTTAAAATTCAGCCAGGCAGTCCTTAGGAGCAGCGTTACTCTAGTTGCTTGCTCTACTTTTTTATTAATAAAATAAACATT
Source organism: Aegithalos caudatus (assembly GCA_013389925.1). Classification (NCBI taxonomy): domain Eukaryota; kingdom Metazoa; phylum Chordata; class Aves; order Passeriformes; family Aegithalidae; genus Aegithalos; species Aegithalos caudatus. The sequence goes on along the minus strand of WEIU01010842.1, from coordinate 958,507 downwards.
TCCTGTGTTCAGGCTAATTTCTACACAGCTCTCCCAAAGTGATATGCTAGGAGTTCTGAAATATTAAACACTGCAAATATTCAGAGCAAATTTCATCTTCTGTATGGTATTTTTGACTGTGCAACAGCAGACTGTGATATGAAGTGACTTATGATTCAGATAAAGGTCCTTTACTTGTAGTTCTTCTTGGTTTTCTCCAACAGAAACAAATCATTTATGACTATTAACAGAGGGGGGATAATACAGTCAATCAGATTGAGCCTTCAGGCTTCTGAAAACTGTTTAGGCTTACAGCTGCTTTTGTTGATTTGTTGAGAAGTCACAGAAGCTGGGAAAATACCCCCCAAAACTACTCCAGCACTGAAAATAAGATCCCATTTTGGTTATCATTTTAGTAGATTAATGCTGCTCGTGGCATTTCTGTCTCTTCTACACTTTATAGATTATGAAATCTTGTTTCTTATGGCAACCACAGCTGATGATGTTTAATCATCATTCACACTCCAGTGCAATCCAATGGGGGTTTTTAGCTGGGTTTTTAAATGGGTTTTAATTCACTTGATTTCATGCAGAACAACAGTTCAGCCAGCACGGGGTAAATTTTGAAGGTGGTGAGTAGGAGGTGGAGTGCAAGCACAAATCCTGTTATTTGTTAATAGGATTTGTCTGCATCCCTGTGTTTCTGGCTTGGGGAATGCAGGGCTGTGCCTCATTTGCAGAATAATCCCATTGGCAACAGCAGCAGCTCCAAAGAGCCCTGGGTGTGTTCCTGCTCCTCACACAGCCTGGGATGGAGCAGCTCTGAGCAGGGCACAACCTTGGGATTAAACTTCCAAGGAACTACCAGGGGCTCCCATTCCTTCATTTACTCTGGTGCCCTTATCACTCTGCTCCTTATCAGTGAATTTATCAGCTTTAGAAGCAAAGGGGTGGATAAAAAGCACCACTTAAAGGGTGATTTTCTAATTATTCCCTCCATGCTTTTATGTGTGAAAAAAATGTGAAGAGCTCCACTAAAACAAAAGTGTTTTCCACAGTTTTTCACCTAAAGAAGTGCCAAAGAGGGCACCACAAATCACACATAAAGAACATCCCCAAAAGGAGCTTTTCTCCCACTGGTGGAATTTCCTCTGACCATTGTGGCTCAGGAAATTATTTTATTTTGCTATTTTCATCCTTCTGCCTCTTAGAGATCCTGAGCGAGGAAATAGTTGTTTTCCAGGACCACTCCCCACAAAAGCATACAGATGATGCTTTAGCTCCTCCCTTGCACTCCTAACTCTCTAAAGAGGAAATTAGGCAAAACTTTTGATGGGAGAGGAAAAGACCTCCCAAAGGTGATATTCATATGGGTGGAGAAAATGGGGCATCAATCATAAAAGGAAAGGGAAAAATTAAAAGCAACTTAACAAAAAAAAAAAACAAAACAACCAAATTCCTTGAAACAAACCACAACCTCTGAAATTTTCATGACTTGATGTGCACAGGGTGTGTGTCCATGGGAAGGACCTTGTCTGCAAATAACAATGAATTTCTTCTTTCAACAGTGGGATATTATTTGTAGTGAGAGCAGCATCATCCTTAAATCACGCTGCCAGCCAGGTTCCTTAAATCAGATCCCAGTGCTGTGGTCAGGGAGTGGGAATTGTGCAATAATTGGCATTTTTGGCTTGCTCTGAATTCTTCAGATTCAGAATAAAATAACTTTCTTCTGTCTTTCTTATCCTTGCATATAATTAAATGTTATAGAAAAAGAACAAGTCCATTCCTCCTCAGGGTCATAGAAAAAGGTGACTTTATATTAAACTGAGATTCACAGGTTTAAATATTTTCTAGTATTTTTCCTCTGCCTGGTATGACACTGAGGGTTTTTTCTAATTAAAAGAAAAAATTGTATCTTTGCAGTGTTTAATTCCAATTCTTTTCCCATCTTGCTGCATCCTTGAAAGAGGAAATCATGTCAGACCTTGGTGCCATACCGCCAAAGAAAGAAAAAAATCATATTTAAATCAAGTTAATGACTCACTCTTCCCATTTTGTGCATTTTCTTCCATTACACTTGGTCCATTGCTTCATCCATTTTTAAAAGGTTTAATTTCCTGTTGGATCATTGACTGAATTTGTAACAGGTTCTCCTTGCATTGTGAGCTCATGAGGCAAGCAGCATTCTGTTTGCAAGCACACAGGAGTGTGTGCACTAAAGGCAGGAGATTTTTTTTATTATTGAAGACCCACTGGTAAATCATTTCCACACATGAACAAAAGGAAATAATTATCACTTTGGATGCTGAAGTTATATCAAGGCCTTTCACGACACCTCTCCCTCCTCACAGGTGCTTCCCCCACAGCATTCCAGCCAAGGTGGGTGCACAGAAAATAAAGCTAATTTCAGACTGGAATGTTCCTGGTGGCTGCTTAGAGCCCCTGCCAGCTGCTGCTCTGAAGTGACAGATTGAAGATGCCACCAGAGTGTGAGCTGGGCCTTCAAGGGCATTCAGTGCTGATTCCTCCTTCCCATTCTCTGCTGTCACAGAGCTCCCCTCCATCCCAAATTCAGAATGAATTTCAGAGATGATGTCGTGCCTGAGCTTCTGGTGGTTTGAAATATGGAATCATGGAATAACCTGAGCTGGAAAGGACCCCAAGGGATCATCAATGCAGCTCCTGTCCCTGCACAGATCCCCCAGATCCCACCCTGGGCATCCCTGGAGTGGTGTCCAAGCTCTCCTGGAGCTCTGGCAGCCTCGGGGCTGTGCCCATTCCCTGGGGAGCCTGGGCAGTGCCAGCACCCTCTGGGGAAGAACCTTTCCCACAAATCCAACCTAAACCTGCCCTGGCACAGCTCCAGCCACTCCCTGGGTCCTTTTCCAGGTCCACCAGGGACAGCAGCTCAATCTCTGCCCTTCAATTTCCCTTCATCAGGAAGCTTTGGATTGCAATGGCTTAAGAACATTAAATATCCTGGGGGACAAGGTGTGATTTTCCAGGCCACAGAAATAAGGTTATGAGACATTCCTTGTGATGCCAAGAGGTAGGAGAATATCAAGCAGGCCAGGAAACAACGTGCCAGGTGAGGAAGGCACTAAAGAATTGCTCTAGAGCACAGATAGCATCTGAATGATGATCCTCATTTATGGGAAATAAGGCCAGAGCTTCCACTGAGGATGTGTGAGGGCTCACCCACTGCATTTTAAAAGGAAAAAAAGCAACTCTGAGGCACAGGGTGGGATTGTTGGGGTGTCCTGTTCAGGGCCAGGAGCTGGGATTGAAGATCCTTGGGGATCCCTACCAGCTCTGGGCATTCCATGATTCTATTCCATGGCAGTTTTCAGTGTGCTGAGTTTTGGAGAGGGAACAATTGAGGGAAAGGAAGGCACCTGTGCCACTTTTAAATGCACATTCCTGGTTCTCTACTTTTGGGAACCATTGGGAGATGCCATCAGGCTCCTTTTGATAAGAGAAAGCTCAGAAAAGTTTTCACAAAGGCTGTAAGGATTGCACAGGCTCATACCCTGGGAAAGGTGGGAAAGTTAATCCAATTTGCTGATCTACCATCTTGTCAAAGTTTTCTGATTATGTTTGTAGCAATTTAGTAAATAAATGATATATAAAAACAGAGCATAGAGGAGGTAAAGTTATCTCTCAATATAAACTTGAGTAGCACAACACCAGCATCTATGGGATTTATACACATTAAAATATCTACATTGTTTTGGCAGCTCACAGGCTATTCCTGAGCAAGGTAACTTGGGAATGCAGGAATTCCTGTTCATCTGTAATATTCCAGGCCATTAATCCAAGAAAATACACACACACAAGGACTCCAAAGGGGCCTTTTTATTCTACATTCATCAGAAATGTGATTTTGATGACACCAGCCCTTGGTGCAGAATTGCAGCTTGTGGCAGACCCTGTGCACTGAGCTTGGAAAAGGGTGAGGGAAGTGACACAAGTGCCTGAGGAAATCTTGGAGGAGTCACAACCACAACAGATCAGCACTTCCACAAGAAGCTGTTCCCAGTGGGATCACCTCCTCCTGATGGCTGAGGAAACACTTCCAGCTGTGACAAGGAGGAGGAAAAGGAAGGAGAGAAAAGTTTGTGTCCTGGAGCTTCCAACCTGAAGTCCACTGGGCTTTCACTGGTTTTGTAGGCATGGAAAAGATGGAACCCTGTGCCTGCAGAGGAGTCAGGCTCTCACAAGGAGCACACAGGTGAATACTTCCACACGCCTTTGGACTGGGGGGATAATCCCTGGAACTTCTGGATCTGCAGCTCTTCTGCAGGAGCTCAGAAATGTCCCAGCTCCTGTGTCCCAGCTCCTGTGCTGCTCAGGTGTCCAGCAGCAGCAGCAGGCTGCAGATGCCAAGGCTGTGGATATCCAGGATCCTCATCTGTGGCAGGATTCAAGCCAAGCAGAACCTGCTGGTGCCAACATCAGGCTGGCCTGAAAGCCACCTGCACACCCCACATATCCCAAAACACTGATGGAACAACACTGCCAGTTTTTTTTCTCACAGCCTGCCTCCAGCCAAATGGAGATTTAGGATTTTGGAAAAGGAGATTTTGGGTTTTCACAGCACTTAGGGTGTGCCAGGCACCAGTGCTGCTTTTCTTTTTCACCCTGTGTAGGATTTCTTTTGGGTTTCACAGCCATACTTTCCCTGAAATTATTGTTTAATGTGTGCAAATATAATGAGTATCTTGATAAAAATCTGAGGTTTTACCCATCTGTGGCCAGTGCCCTGAGCCAGGGGCTCCCACAGCTGATGGAGCAGATCTGCAGTGAGAACCACTCTTATTTTAAGGACAAACTGAATCATAAATACAACAATAACTATTAATAATTCACGTAGGAAAAGTGAGAGGAAGAGGCAGGTTTTATTGTTGGATCACTGCCTCTATCCTAGCAGGATTTAAAACAAGAAGGCAGCCAAGGCTACAGCCAGGCTGTATTTCTTCCCTCAGTGGCTAAAATCACAAGCAGAAGGGCTGCAAATATTGAAGAAGATTCACAGTTATGCTCATATTTGCATAATATTCTTCATATTCTCATTCCTGGCTCTCTTGAAACCTGAATTGTTTTTCATGGCACTTGGGAAAGGAAAGGGAATACATTATCAACACTTTGACAAATATTTTTTTTAATTTAACACTGTGTCAAATATTCATCCATTTAGTTGAACACTGACTGCAAAAGGGTGATAAAGACATTTGTTTAAAATCTAATATTCCTACAGTGTGAGAACCTTGACTCCATGCTCTTCATTAGGTGACTTTAAATAAAACACTGAGCAACTGAAGAAAAAAGATACTCAGGGCAGAACTCAGGGAAAATGTAGAACAAATTTTGAAAACAGGCTTTAAAAATATAAACAAGCATTTAACACTGAGGAGAAAAAGAGAATGACAGTCATGCCCTGTATTAGTCACAAATCCTTAAAGCTACTCAAAATTATGGGCACAAAAGACAAAAATATGTGACTGTGACTCATATATTTGAAAAATTAAAGTAAACAGATTAATATTTTCTTGCACTCTCCATATTTTAAGGGCTTTGAGAATTTAACATAACATTCTAATGCCAAAGTCCAGCTAAAAATACCATTTTTATGTAGAACTCCTTCTTCTCCGAATTTATAAATTATCTGCTCAATTTCATGGGTGAATGTTTGGTTTCCAAAGAGCTGGGACAACTTTCACATTGAGTCTTCCTTCTTGCCTTTAAAATATTATTTTAGAGTCTGCATATTTTAAAAAGAAAGTTTTACCACCAGCAGGTTCTTTTATCACATTACGAACACAAAAGCTGATTTTTAAGAGAAAACTTCAGTTGTTCTTTTGCACCCTATGTAGGATTTCTTTTGGGTTTCACTTACATCAGCCATACTTTCCCTGAAATGATAATTTAATATATGCAACTATAATGAGTGTCTTCGTGAAAATATGGGGTTTTTACCCAACTTCAGTCAGAGAATAATGTTAACTTTCCTGGGTTTTAAAGAAATGCTAAATTTCTCTGATGTCATGAAGAACACTGTGGATTTTGTTGTTTCCTGCAGCTTAAATCAGCTTTTTCCCTGCTTCAAAGCTTCAAGATGGGTGTTGTGATGTTGGAAAAGTTGATTAAATTTGCAATGTGAGAGCACTGCAACCATGGGAATTTATCCTTTCACCTGTCACACTCCAAGGAAGGTCCCCAGAAGAGCTGGAGCTCTTCCAAGGACAGCCAGGACCAACCTTCCTTCCTTCCACTGCTGCCACATCCTCGAGACCTGAGGAATGTGGGAATCACTCAGACATCAACACAGCTTCACCCTCCCCTTTCCATCCATTTTCCATTAGTAGGAAATGCTGGCTAGGAAAAATAAAAATATTCTCATTGAAAAAGTGGTCAGGAATTGGAGCAGACTGATGAGGAAATGGAATCACCATCCCAGGAAATGTCAGAGAACGTGTGGATGTGGCACTTGGGGACAAGTTTTAGTGTTTGCCTAAGAGTTACCTTCCAGGAACCTTTCCTTTTCCTTGGCTGCTGGTGCAGCATCATTCATTCAGCTCATTCCTTCCCTCAGGTGTTGTTGCTGTTCAGGATTTCCACAAAATTCCCCTCACACTGATATGTAACAGTTGAGAAATGCAGGTTCCTACAGGTGGTGAAATTCCCTTTCATTTTGGAGCTTCACAAGCTCTGTGCATTAAGTCCTGCTCCAGCCACATTTGGAAGACTTTAAATGGATTTAAGACAGAGGATCTTTCTTGAACTTCTTCTTTACATAGGCTTGAATTTAACCTTTAGGTGGTTACTGAATGGATTCCTCTTTATCCTAATTTTCAGAACTCTGAGAGTTCCTAAGGCAGGAGGTTTGTAGACAGAGCAGATGGTGCTGTCTTTTCCTTCAAGGACACAAAAAAATCAAAATGCTGCAGTCAGATCTGGACTCCTGAAGTGCAATGGAGATTGGGGCCTCCCTGTCCGAGGGCAGAGCTGCTCCCTGAGGAGCTGTAGGGATAACAAAGGATTATCCTGCAGGGAAAAAAATCTCAGAGCATTTAAAATAAAAAATTAAAAAAAAAAAAAAATTCATCCTGAGTGCAAAGCAGAGGAAGACAAATGCAAAATATATTTCAGAAAGGAGTGGGAAAGCTGTGCCCATTGGAAGACTTGGAGACTGAGATTGGATATTGGAAAGGAATTGTTCCCTGTGAAGAATTCCCTGGTGCCCAGAGCAGCTGTGGCTGCCCCTGGATCCCTGGCAGTGCCCAAGGCCAGGTTGGACACTGGGGACAGCCTGGGACAGTGGGAGGTGTCCCTGCCATGGCAAGGCTGGCACTGGGGGGGGATTTAAGGTCCCTTCCAGCCCAAACCAGTCTGGGATTCCATGATTTTATGAAAATTGCTGAGCAAAAAATTGTTGTAGTCTGAAAATAAGAGGAAGCTTACACCAAATAAATGGAATTTATTTGATTTACTTGCACATATAAATGGATGTCTATGAGGTTTTCCTGAGCTTCGTGCAGGAATCAAATTTGTGGGAATCAGGATTTGTGGAACATGGCTTTTTTTTTTTTTTTTTTTTTTTTTTTTTTTTTTTTTTTTTTTTTGTCTATTCCCTCAGTGCTGCAGTAAAGTGCCAGTTGTGTTTTGTGTTTTTGGTTTCTGGAACACGGAGACCAAGCCTTTTCTCACTCAATATTTTTCTAAGCTTTGCCACAAAGGATTGCATTAAAACCCAACAGGACTTCATAAATTTGGCCCCAGTTCTATTATATGAAATAAGGCTTATAGAACTGGTAATTTTCCATTATCCAGAAATCATGCTGATGGATATTTAGGAGAACAGAGATTTTCATGCATAACTCACCCTGAGTTAATATATCTTGAGGCAGTTTTAAGCCCCTGATGATTCACTGTGCACACCTGGCTCATTGATTTGTCCTTCCTGCCCCCATGAAGCTCATACATCACTGGGGAAAAATGCAGAGCTCCACATTCAGGAAAAGAGGGGAAAAAAAAATAAATATGGATTTCCAAACCTGGAAGAAGATATGAAATTTTCATTTGAAAATGAATGTCCTGTAAATATAACTAAGCACTCAATAAATAAATGGGATTTTTTTTTTTTTTTTTTGTCAGATCAAGATTGTGCAAAAACGTTTGCAATTACCCAGCTGCAAAAATTCCTGACAAGTTAAATGGAGATCAAACCAGAATCGATCAGGTTTTTATGAGAAATTAGAAGTAATCTCAGCCTCCCATTATCTGCCTCAATTTGAAACATTTCATGTGGAATTTGAGCTTTGCAAGGACAGAAAGAGTAAAAATTAGTTCAGTTTCTGTTTATCTTTATAATCTCTGAAAATTATACAAGGGGCACTTGAACAGGTTCCAGTTCTTGGTTATTGAATCATAAAACACCAATAATTGCATTGAAATAAAGTTCTAAATCTTAATCTGGATTTTACATAATTCAAAAATCTATACAGACATTTAACCAAGTAAATGAAAAGAAACTTGCAAATCTTTGTCCAATTTTCCAGGTGAAGTTCAAAAACAAGAGGGTTTTGTTGGTTTTTTTTGTTTTGTTTTGTTTTTTTTGTGGATGGGAAAAATATTCTGGAATGTCTCATTAATTAAATATTAAGCTTCAAATGAAGAAATTAAAATTTTGCTGTTAATTTTAATGAGTGCAAGAGACAATTCCAATGCTGGAAAAGTGAACCAATGAAGCTGAAAATAGTAAGAAACACAAGGAAAAATAGAGTGGGGGCTGTAATTCCTCCTATAAATTCTGCACATGCTCATGGCTTGGGAAATTTTAAGCAGTGCAAAGGATGCTGATGTTGAATGAGCTGTTAAATATGAAAGGAAGAAGAATTTCTGCTTTCATGAGGTCTTAGAAAGAATTTTTTTTTTTTTCTTTTTCCTCGAGTCTTGTTGAAATCATAGCAAAAGGAAAAACCTTTGGAAGTATTTGTGATTCTGGAAGCAAAGTTTGTTTAGTCCAGCATAATTTCCTCTAAATTCAATTTTTCTGGGGATCAATAAATCTTGGAGAGAAACCAGACAAGGGAAAGGCAAGTTACTCAAACTTGGTACCTCAACTCATTTCCCCCATCTCTAGGTTGGTTTTTTGGGTTTTTTCCACTCATTTGGGGTTGAAGGTGGGTTTTGTTTAGGGTTTTTTTTCTGCAGTGCAAAACTTTTGCCTGTGAAATTTAATTTAAAAACAAAACCCTAGATAAGTACTCACTATCAAAAAATAAAACCTATGATTAGGTATTTATTTTCCTCAAACCATGCTAAGAACCCTCCCCTTCAGTTTCCTCTCAGATTTCTACTTGCATTAAATCTATTTTAAGGTTTGAGCTGTTGGGTTGCTCACGAGAAATGAAATGATTCCTCAGCACCAGTTTACCCAGGGATATTTTGGAAGTTTCCACTTCCAGCATTTCCTTTGCTTTCACCAGTGGAATCTCTCCTTTAAAGGATGTGGAGAGCTTCAGGTCCCAAAGCACGAGTCCCTTGAGGTGACCTGTTGAAGGTTTGCTCCTTCCTTCTTCCTTTCCCTCACAGGTGTGGAGCTGGAATTTCCATGGAGGAAAAAGGCCCACCATGATTCCACCAAAATTTCCTTGATGGAAGTGATGCCTTGGGAAGGCTGAGCTGGAACAGAGACTGGGCACAGCTGGAGAATAAAGCAGAGATTTATTGAAAGGCCTTTAGGGTACACCTTGGGCAGGACAAGAGCCTGGCCAGGGATAAACCCAAGGGGGACACAAAATGGACACAAAATGGTCACAAAATGGACACAAAATGGTCACAAAATGGTCACAAAATGGTCACAAAATGGTCACAAAATGGTCACAAAGGGTCCCCAGGTCTCACACTTTGATCAGTTTGGGTCCATTTGCACCTTGGGGTTGAATTGTCCCATTCCAGCTCCAGGCTGGGAGCTCCCATCCTTCTTGTTCCTCCCTCAGCCACCCTTGTTTGTGCTTTGGGGCTGGAAGTTGTCCTTGGGGTGCAGCAGGACAAGGATTTGTTTTGTGTCCCTGCTGTGTGCAGAGCTGAGTGACCCTGACTGTGAGCTCAGAGCTGCACCCTGGGCACCACAGAGCTGGGATACAGGGAGAGAAAACTGAAGGGATCAGAGGGAGAAGGGAACAGAGCTAGGCAACGCCCTTGGTCCCAAAGAGCTTCTTGATTCTCCATCTTCCCAACAGCTCCTGAGTCTGAGCCTCTTCCATGCCACTTTTCACCTTCCCTCTCTCCTGAATTCGTGGGCAGCAGCTGGGCCCTGTTTATTTTAGGGATAACCTCATCTGCTGTTTGGATTGGGGGAAGGAAGAAGAGTTCTGGCTGATGACTTCCTCCTGACACCTCCAGCTGAGGCTGACATTTGTTTTCCAGCTGTTATTGGTTTCTAATTATGCCTGGATGTTCAGAGGATCAGCTAATTTGCTCCGTAATTTTTGGAGGCGATTTTTAATTCCCTTCGCTCCGTTTGGAAATCTCTGCTAATTTCATGGAATTATTAAATATTCAAACAGGATGGGACTGTGCCTTTTGTGATGCCCTGGAGGTTCAGCTCAGGTGTTTGTCTGTAGCAGTGCTCTGGCTCAGAAATCCAAACTTCCCAGTCCTGCAGGTGGCACAGCCAAGAAAAAATGTGGAGCTTTTGCTTCTTTTTTGTTGTCCCACTCACTGCAGTGAACCTGTGGCTCCTTCCTGCTCTTGTGCAAGGGCAGAGGAATAAGGAGCCCTGTGCAGGAAATAGACACTAAAACTGGAGTGTGTGGAGAAATTGAGGCTCTTCTGAATTAAGGAAATCCTGGAAAACACCAATGTCAGCACCACGGAAGGGATGAAGGCACGATGCTCCCATTTGTGTTTCATTTTTCTTTCCATTCTGTGCCAAGAGCTTAAAACAGAGCCAAAATCTTAGCCTTGAAATTCCAAATTCAGTGCTGTAACAGGGATGATTTCACAGGAGCAGAGGAAAAGGATGAAGTGATTTTGCACTGCTTACTGAAAACCTTTCCAGTGTTTTTTTTCCAGAATATTTCCAATAAACACATTCCCAAGTATCCCACAGGGGCATCCTTGTATAGAAATATTCCAATTATAGATTGGAGTTCTTATTGCACCAGGAAAAAACCCAGCAGCATTTCAAGCTGTTTGTAATGTTTAGGCTTCCACATATTCCAATATAAATTCTACATATTGTGAAACTGTTCCTTTTTAAACATCCAGGCAAGTTTGAAATTGTTAACAAAGTGCAGGCAAGACTTGTGCACATTAACTGAGGTGCCATCAACTGCTTTGCAACTTCATTTTTTATAGGAAAACTAAAACCTATCCATATATTCCTGTAATTCACATGAATCCCTTCATTTCCTTTGCAGGTCCAGTCCACTCTGTTCTCACTCTCTTGTTTAAAGGATGAAATCTTTTGTAGTTTGCAACAAAAGAGTTTTCTCCTGGCCACCCAATCTTAGTGAGATCCTACAGTGAAAAATCTGTCAAAATAAGTTAAAAAAAAATTAAAATAAAAATCAGTTCACTCCTAAGGAAAAAATCAAATGACTTTTTGACATCCATAAATTTAGGCCAAATGACTACAGTGGTGCTCTGATTAAAACACCCCAATTATTTACTCTTCTGTCCCCACCCCTTCCCTAATGATCTGCCTTAATTAGCTTCTCTGGCTTCATATGAAGATTTTTCCCTTCTTTTATTCACACTGGGTGTAATATCATTGATGTCTGCAGCAGAAATGCAGAATGTAAGGAATACAGAATGTGATATCAGAACATTAAAATGAGCACTGGTTCCAGCTGAGCATCCCAGCTCCCTCCTCAAACCCGAGGAATATCCAAGAATTATTTTTCCAGACGCAAATATCAAGTCTGGTTTTATGGGTGAGGACCTTCCAGACTGGTGCCTCTGCACTACACAAATATTTGGGGTTTTCCTGTTTCCTTCTCTGGTTCACTCCACTCAGAGCTTCGAAAGCACCAGAAACTTCCACAGAGGAATTATTAATTAACAATTAATATATTAATTATCCCTAAACAGAAAAAAAAAACAAAACCCAACAATTAAAATAAACTTTGTTTTCCATGAGTGAAAACACCAACCTGATAAAAGCTTTTGTAAAATGGGTTTTTTGGGGAGCTGTGGCAACAAAGGAGTTTCAATCTCTGTTGTCCTAAGCTCTGTCAGTGCTGTTTACATTTTAATATATAAAAAATGGTTCATTTTAGCAGACTGATCATGATTTTTAAAGGAGGTTATGACAGCAATAAGGTCCATCACTACTTCCACCTCCTCTCAAGAAAGCAAAAATCCCTGAAAATTTTTGTTATTCCCACTCAGCAGATGCCAAAGACAGGCACAGGGGGGAAGTAGCTTGTCCTGAGCCAAGTCCCTAAAGCCTGAATGATCTGTTGGGGATTTAGAGAAAATGGAACTGGTTTAAGAGAGAATTTGGTGGATTAGAGAGAAAAAAAAAAAAAAAAAAAAAAAAAAAAAAAAAAAAAAAAAAAAAAAAAAAAAAAAACCACAAACCTGTTAGGTAGTCCTAGTAGTAGTAGTAGTAGTTNAACCAAACAACCCAAACAAACTGAGCTGTCTAATTGTCACATCTCTCTGATGTTTCTTCAGTAAGAAATAGGCTTAAGGGTCTCTACATTTTGGACCTGTCACTTTTTAGTCCACCAGCTCTCATCAAGAAGAGTAAAGAAATATTTTCCTTTTTTTCTCCTCCCCAGCACCAGCTCAGCAGAGCCCTGAGTATCACAGGAACAATAGGTAACAGTACTCAAAAATCAGATTTTATTCCCTCCAGTCAACTTTCCTCTCTGGCAAGACTTGGATGCACAGAGAGGGATGTCAGCCAGCAGGTGTGATTAAAGGAATAGGATAATTAAAAAGAGCTACATGTGGGCATAAAAATTGGGGTTTTTTTCAAGCTGGTTTGACTCAGTAGCAAACAGCTGCTGCACATCTTCTGCTGCTTCTTTCATGATGGAGTTATTTTTGTTTCCCTCGGTTGTCTTTTATTTTAAAGGGGATTTTCATCACGAAAGAGGAAATTTTATTGTCACAGACACGTCAGGAGATAGCAGGAGGCACAGCTCTGTCCCATGTCCCTGTGTCAAGCTTTGAAACCAGGAGAGAACCAAAGCCTGGCTGATTCCAGAAGCCATTCCCAGTTATCTTTAGGCACAAGAGGAATAAAACACGATCTGTTGGGGAGTATTTCAACAGTAGAAATGAAAAAAAAAACACAAAGTGACTAAGCCTCCAGAATAAATTTGTTGAAAAATAGTTTCAAATTTTATAATTTTTAGAAAAAAAAATTAAGGGAAATGTTGATAATTCAATATTTTAAAATTATTTCTTCTAGACTAGCCCAGTTTACCCCTGCCCTAATGAGATGGCAATATTTTAACTCTATTATTATTATTAAACAATATCTTACCTCAAAATCTGATTGCCCTGTGTGTTTAAATAGGTATAAACCTTATCCTTCGGTCCAATATGACATCTATACAGGAAATTTACTGTAGAATATTTTCTTTCCCTTCCTATGATTTTTTTTTGTAGGTATATTAATATAATTTTGGATGTGATTTTGCCTTTATTCTTTTCTGCCTGACAGCCAGGCTGGTTGTGCTTAGGTGGTTTATTGTCCCTGAGCAGTGAGAAAACTTAGTTCAACATGAAAATTGTAAAAGTAAGGAGGTCTAATTTCAATAATGGATCCATTAAACCCTCCCATTCTCCAATGGCTTCCTAAGCAGGAATATACATTTAAAATATCCCAACATGAAGTAACTCCTCAGCTAATTTCACTTACAAAGATTAAAAAGGGTGGGCACAGACCCCAGGATGTTCCTGCAATAATTCCAATGATGCAGTTTCTTTTTCACTGTTGTTACAGATCCTGACTGAAAAATTACCCAGTGTGTTCATACAGAAAAAAAAAAATGCCATTATCAGAGGCTGGACACCACCCTAAAATTCCCTTTTTATTGACAAGGCCTGCAATCTGTCACATCCAAAGGGTACATGGAATAAAAACACGATGGAATTACTGAAGATTCAAGCCACTGGGAACAACATAATTTGTGTAAAAGCCACAATGTCTCCAGCAGGCTCCAGGAAAGATCCAAATTGTGGTGTTTTTTGAGGTTAAAGTCTGTTTAGAAAGAAACTGAAAATTAGCTTTCTTCCTCTACCAAATTGTAATGATATTTTGCAAATTTATGAGCTAAAAACTTTAGTGGAAATATGAAAAAAAAAACACATTTATTTTACCATGGAAAGTCAGGAAAGAAAAAGAGCAAGGCAAACAGCAATTGCAGGAGGGTGAGAGACCCAATGCTTCACAAAATTAAAGAAAAAAATTGGGGATGGAGCACTAAAATTGCAGATAGATGTGTGCACCCAAAATGAACTCAATGTTCTCTTTCCTGTTCTGATTTCCCTTCCACGCCCCCAGACAAAAATAATTCTGTTCACAAAGTCAGTTCATTGAGGTAATTGGGTTATTTACAAAGAAAGGTCATTAAAGTGGTATCCACCATGCTCTACTGACAGAAAAGAACCACTAAATAGAAATATCTCTCATTGTTTCAGGGGCTTTGAATTTTTCTGCTTAATGCCCAAAGACTCTTTATTGTTAAATATTTCTGTAACTGGGGTATTATCAGCAGATAAAAATAAATGACAGTGCATGTAAAGTATATTTTAGCAGCTACATTCTATTGTCTCAAATTTGTGGGCAAAATATCTCCCAAATATTCAAATACACTCCCAAATAAGCAGAAGCTGGAGGCAGAATTCGAGCAGAATTGACTTAATTCCAGAGCTCCTCTCTCCAAAAGCCAATCCAGGAGGTGGAATTTCCTCCTAGGTTTGGTGCTCAGGTTTAAAAACCTGAATCTCCCAAGGAGAGGGCATCATGTGCCTGAGCCTGTGCCAGGAGCTGGCTTTGGGGAGCACTCAGGGTGATGCCTTAAGCTTCAGGTTTTATATTTGCAGGTTCTGTGCTGCCTGGGGATGCAGTTCTGGTTCTGGTGTAGTTCTGGGGCTGCAGCAGATCCAATCCCATCCCCAGGAAAGCCAAGTGCCAAGGAGATCACAGCCAAATCCAAGAGCAGCCTGGCAAGATCATCTGGTTTTTGTTTCATTGCTTGCTCCAGGGAAACTCCTCCTCTTCCAGAACCTGGGCATCTCTCTGAACTTCTGCAGCAACTGCACTGAATGGGAACATTCTGCTTGTACCAGCAGCAAAATAGAAATAAAGGGAGTGAAAAAAGACCAGTGTTGGCTGAGGCAAACAGAATTCCCTCACAGCTCTCTGCAGGGTTTGGATAAAGAGAAAGAGGCAGGGAATATCCCTGGAGTGACACCCACTCCTCTCTGGAGCAGGGTCTCCAGCACTTGGATGGAGGGAATCAAAGCCACCCTTGCAGCCTTGATTTCCTTCAAATATGAGTAGGAAATGGGATCAGAACTGGCACTGAGGGCACAGGTGGACTGGCCTGATTTTAGGTGGTTGTCTCTCATTCCAGGTGGATATTTCCATGTGGCTTCCACATGTGGTTTCCACATGTGTTTATGCTGGCAAGGATCACAGCCTGGAGCTGGGCTGGCACTGAGTTGTTAATCCCAGTTTTTCTATCACTCCATTCATGTTGCAAGATGTCAGAGCTCTGTATGTGTAAAAAAAATCCCCAGGAAAACCTGGAATCTTGCAGCAGGAGCCAGGAACAAAGAATTGCCTCCCATCCTTGTATTCAAAAAGATTCCAGAGAAAACCCAGCAATCACACGATGCCCTAGGATTTATCTTTTATATTTTTTCAGATCCTGTACTGCTGTAGTGTGCAATTCTAAAACTCCACAGCCTATCAGCTGCTGTTTTCCCATTTTATTCAGACAAAATAATTCCTCTCCAGGCCTGAAACTCAAGGACACCTTATTGTCTCAGGCCCTGAGCAATGTAAACAACAGTGAAGTGAGGAGGAAAACTTGGGGTAAATGACTTCATTACCTGAAGCTGTAATTGGAAGATTAACTCCTGATGTATAAATAGACCAAATTTATAACTGTGCAAAAAGCTTGTGACCCTTTTCTATCTTGGGTGTAGCTCTTGGGAGGCTTTGGACTGCCCAAGGTGCATCTATTGAAGACCTTTAATAAACACCCACTTTATTCTCTTCATTTTGTCCAGCCTCTGTTTTAGGAAGCCACTCCAGGGCATCACACAAACAAGCTGGGAGCTCTTTGCAGGCCTGCTGAGCATCCTGTGCATAATTTACTGTGCAGAAGGGCCAGAGAAGCCTGGCAAGGGGGATGGCAGAGGGTGGGAAGGATGCAGGAGCAGCTGGGGGGGCTGTGCAGCTCTGCAGGGATGGGGTTCTGGGGCAGCACCAGCAGAGTGATCCCTCCTGCAAACTCTGCAAAACAACTTTGGGATCAAACTGTGCCTATGTGTGGGATGGGAAAGAGCAGGGTTGTTCTTTATCTGCCAAGGGCAGATTTAATTATATTCTGCAAAGCAAACTTGGGGAAAGATGATACCAAAACTGCTCAGATTTTGCCTGGGAACTTTATTATTTGCTCTTTTATTTGACTTAAGTTGTTGTAAATCAGACCAAAGGAAAGTGAGTAATTACTTTTGCCTTATCCTGTGTATTTCTCTATTACCAATATTTTTGACAGATGGCCCTGTTAAACCCAAAGATAGAAAGGAAAGCATAATATGCAGTAGATACCACAGTAAATATAATAAGACATCACTTTCAGGATCTCTAACCATTCTTCCAAAACAAAAACAAAGATTTCTCTATTGATAAAGCCTTCTTACAAAAAAACAAACAAAAAAGTGTCTATATTGTTTGTTTCCTCTCTCTCCCACCTTGCAAACAGCCACTGCAGATCTCTATTATTGAGGTGAATTGCCACAAATTTAGGGCTTAACACCTTTTTTTTTTTTCCACTTATAAGCATGAACTCACCAACTGAATTCCCCAGGATCAGGGTTTTACCAAACTCCAAAACTGTAGAGATTACTCTCCAGTGTGGATCCCTTGATGGTGAAAAGGGATCTGAGTTAATCATTAACAGCAGGGAGCCTGATTTTAGCAGGATAAATCTTAGTCCAAGCAGGTGGAATAAGCTTTATCTCAGCAAGGACAGCCTGGCCAGGTCCTGGCCAGGGAACCTGGTGAGAAACACCAGGGAA
Source organism: Aegithalos caudatus (assembly GCA_013389925.1). Taxonomy (NCBI): domain Eukaryota; kingdom Metazoa; phylum Chordata; class Aves; order Passeriformes; family Aegithalidae; genus Aegithalos; species Aegithalos caudatus. Next base: position 941,245 of record WEIU01010842.1, on the reverse strand, counting down.
ATGATGGCCCTGCCAGCCTGCCATGCAAAAATACTTCATTTTTGGAGGCTGTCAGGAGAATTCTGCTGCCAGAGCATCACCTCCCCACAGCCCCTGGTGGGGCCTCTTGCAGCACTGCTACACCAAGAGGAATTTGCCCCAAATCCAGCCAGGGCTCCCTCAGAATTTGTGCTGCTAAGAAACAACACAAACGACTTTGTGTTGCAAAGACAGCCCCCAGATAAGTGTGGCTTGAGTGCATTTTATTTTGAGAATACAGGTGAAAGAGTAAGAGTTCAGAACACATCTCCTATCCTTCAAACAACAGGGAAGCAAAATAACAAAAGTAAGATATGAATGAAAGTGCCATTATTTGTTAATTGGTATCAAGTGTTTAATGTGAGGTAGAGCAGCAGAGGGACACTGCCAACCCCACTGCCTAAAACAGCTCAGCACAAAGGATAAAACAAATACCCTCTTCTAGGCAGGTAGGAGCTGGCAGTAGGACATCATTCAGAAATATAATTACAGTCACAGTGATGTGATCAGAAAAGAGAGAAGAGATTTAGACTCTTCACTGTGGCTGTAATCCCTGTGCTTAGTGCAGCTTTCCATGCTCAGCTGAATCTGACACAAAAGTGATGAGAAATCTGTACCAAAACCTCTGCAGATCTCTGTTCATTACCATACAGAGCTCTGACATCTTGCAACATGAATGGAGTGATAGAAAAACTGGGATTAACAACTCAGTGCCAGCCCAGCTCCAGGCTGTGATCATTGCCAGAATAAACACAGTGGAAACCACATGGAAATATCCACCTGGATTGAGAGGAAACCACCTAAAATCAGGCCAGTCCACCTGTGCCCTCAGTGCCAGTTCTGATCCCATTTCCTACTCATATTTGAAGGAAATCAAGGCTGCAAGGGTGGCTTTGATTCCCTCCATCCAAGTGCTGGAGACCCTGCTCCAGAGAGGAGTGGGTGTCACTCCAGGGATATTCCCTGCCTCTTTCTCTTTATCCAAACCCTGCAGAGAGCTGTGAGGGAATTCTGTTTGCCTCAGCCAACACTTCTTTTTTCACTCCCTTTATTTATTTTCTCACCCCTTAATTGACTATTAAAACCCCCCAAAACTACCAGCTTTCATTTCTTTCTGCCACTAACTCAACTTTTAGCATTACCATTGCAGCATCTCCTTGGAGATTATCCCATTCCAAACCCCTGCCAGGAGCAAGGACACCAAGGACTGACATTTTCCTTGTATTTCAGATGCAGCCATAAGTTCTGTTGAAGAATTAACCTGGTACTGCTTTAATAAAAACCCATCTCAGCCTTAGAATATTCTTTGTCAGAAAGGACAGAGAAAAAAAAAAGCCCTTTAAAACCCAGCCCATGCAAGGCAGCAGATTTGCAATGTTCATGACTTCCTTATTCCATTTGCCCCAGTTCAATTCTTGGTTCAGCTGCAAGAAGGTGAATGGAAACTTTATCTGTCTGTTAGAACAGCCTCTTCCCAACTGTATTAGCTCTTTAACTAACACATAATCAGAAATTAAGTTCTTGCTGCCAGCTGTAGAAATGCAGCTCAGGGAAAAGTGGGAAGTTTTAATTTCCCAGTGCCCCCATTATGCTGCAGCTGTAAGAGCCCCGTGGTTTTGTCAAGATCCACAATTTTCTTGTACTCTCTTTTTCACACTTGATTCCAGGATGTTGTCACAGCAGTGCATCCGGGAGGAGAATTTAGAGAAAACCATTGCAAGAAGTGCTCACTTCTATGGGTCTCTACTCTAAAATCTTTGCAGAGGAGATTGCAGAAAAGAAAAAAAAATTCATATTTATATGTCTGTGGACTTCTCTTTATGCTAATATCATGTAAGTCTCTTCACTAAAAAAAAGAGAGAGACTGTGTTGCATTTATACTCAAAAGAGCTCCAATAAACATAAAAAATATGGCTATTTAAAATGACAGCAATTTTTAAAATCTGTAATTTAGAATGGTAACTTCATAATTTTCATATCTGCAGGAAAAGCTGTTTGGGCAGTTTTAAAAGCTCACTGTAACTGCAATTGTAAACACATAGTTGAAAAGCATAAAGATGAGTTGCTCATTTGCATTTTTATCTGTGTTGTCTTAGAGCCATTAATTGTGGGAATGAAACAGAAATATGTATCAAACCCCAGGCTACTAGAAATTAATATACACAGAGAACAGAACTATCTGGAAGTTAGGGATGACCTCCATGTTTCAGAGAAAGATTAATCAAAGCCTGACTTATAGTTTCCAATTTACTGCAGAACAACGGATCCTATTTCATAATAACTCCAGGAGCACCATCCCAGCTCTAGCAGCACTTGGATGATGTGGATAACAACTAAAGCCACCTCTCAGGGCTCTGGAATGGCTGCACAGGAAAGGCAGGAGTGTGTTTTGTTTAATTGCAGTGAGCTTTGAGCAGAGGGATGAGCTCAGGTGCACCCTCAGCTCCCCACCCCAGCACTGCTGCCATCCACACTCATTTTTCAGCCCTTTTGGGACTCACCAGGGCACAGCCAGCTGATGGAAATTGTCAGAGGCAACGAGGCCAGAGCAGATTTACACCCTCCACGATGGGCTTTGGGCTGTTTGGAGCCTGACTCAGCTCAGTTCCCTGGCTCCAGCCCACAAGGGCAAGGCAGAACCCCCAGGAGCTGAGTCCTGCACTTTGGTCACAACAACCCCTGCAGAGCCACAGGACAGGGACAGAGGGGCTGGACACTGGGCAGGCAGAAATGGACCTGGGGGTGCTGATGGACACCAGGCTGGACATGAGCCAGGTGTGCCCAGGTGGCCAGAAAGGCCAATGGTTCCTGGCCTGGATCAGGAATGGTGGGGCCAGCAGGAGCAGGGAGTTTGTTCTGTTCCTGTGCTCAGCACTGCTGAGGGCACACCTGGAATGCTGTGTCCAGCTCTGTCCCCTCAGTTTAAGAAGGACATTGAGTGCTGTGTCCAGCTCTGTCCCCTCAGTTTAGGAAGGACATTGAGTGCTGTGTCCAGCTCTGGCCCCTCAGTTTAGGAAGGACATTGAGTGCTGTGTCCAGCTCTGTCCCCTCAGTTTAGGAAGGACATTGAGTGCTGTGTCCAGCTCTGTCCCCTCAGTTTAGGAAGGACATTGAGTGCTGTGTCCAGCTCTGTTCCCTCAGTTTAGGAAGGACATTGAGTGCTGTGTCCAGCTCTGTTCCCTCAGTTGAGGACATTGAGATGCTTGAGCCCATCCAGAGGAGGCACCGAGGCTGGAGAGGGGCTGGGAACACAAACCCTGTGAGGAACGGCTGAGGGAGCTGGGGTTGTTTATCCTGGAGAAAAGGAGGCTCAGGGGTGACCTCATCACTCTCCACAACTCCTGAAAGGTGGCTGTGGGCACTGGGGTTGGTCTCTTTCTCCAGGCAGCACTGACAGAATGAGAGGACACAGCCTCAAGCTGTGCCAAGGGAAATTTAGGCTTGATATCAGAAAAAAATCTTCACTGAAAGAGTGAGTGGACACTGGAATGGTCTGCCCAGGGAGGTGGTGGAGTTACCATCTTTAGAAGTGTTTAAAAAAAACCTGGATGTGGCACTCAGTGCCATGGTTTAGTTGATGAGGAGGTGTGAGGTCACAGGCTGGACTTGGTGATCTCAAAGGTCTTTTCCAGCCCAGTTCATTCTGTGATTCTGAGCTGCCTCAGGGCATCTCAGAGCAGAATTTGCCTGTTGGTTGTGTGCCTTTTCCAAAGGAATGTGGGAAATGTGAATGCAAGCAGCTCCAGCTCTGAGACTCAGAAATCAGCCAGTGAATTCTCCCCAGCCACACAGACCCACAGGCCCCGAGGAGCATCATTTTAATTTAATGTTCTTATGTTAATACCTAGGAAATGTCATGGCATTTAAGCTGCAGGACTGCCTTGTAACCAACTTCTTTATCAAATTTAAGGCTCCCTCTCACCAGCCAGGGGATGTGGCTCAGATGGGACAAGCAGGAGGCAAAGAGGGCCAGATGCTCTTGACAATTAAAGCAAAGGCTGAGCTTCTGTGCTGACATGGGAATGCTGGCCCACAGCCTGGCTGTTGCCAGCAGCCAAATTGGAAAAAATATTGATTGGGGGAGAAAAAAAAAAAAAGTACAACACACAGAACACCTATCTAAATGAATGTGATGCAGTCTCGTATAAATCAATACCCAGTCCTCTCAGCTGAGGAGCGAGGAGATCTTTCAACATTCCTGACATTTTCCCTATCGTTTGTGAGTCCAGAAATGCTTCCCAAATTCCCCTGGAACCCTGCAACAACTGCTGAAGTGCAGAAGTGGGAGCACAGGGATCTGTAAGCAAATAGAGCTGCTCATTTGAGCATCCTCATCACTTGCTAACTCCACTGAGGCCTCATCAACAATTCTTTTATAGTAGTCATGCAATTATTGTTATTATTATTATTATTGGGTAGCAGGTGTGTCCTGATTTTACTTTTCAGGACACAGGAAAAGTTTCCTTTGCAGCAAATTTACACTCATTAAGAAGTAGAGGAAAGGGCAAAATAATCTCCTTCTTGCTACTTGAGAAAAGAGGCAGACTGAGGGAATTAAGAAACTTTCCCAGTAAATCCATTTCCAGCAATTTCTCAAGCCCCCTCCTGGTTACATCTCTTTGCTGGAGTCTCAAATCTGACCCCAGACAAAGCTGTAAATGTGAAGGCACAAAGTCAAGGAAATATCCAGAATCCAAGATCAGTTTTCTCTATAAATTTAATTGATACACTTTGAAAATAGAGGGCTGCACCTCCTTTTTTGCTTCTGATAAGAATTAAGAGAGACATGAATAACCAAGATCCTAACTGCCCTCAATTTTCAGTAAGACCATCTCTTACATTCCTAATACACCTGGTTCAAATTTTTTCCTTCAATCTCCATTTCCATCTCCACCCTCTCTAAAAATATAGATTCTCAGCTTCTTGCAGATAATTACAAACTTCTTGCATGTTAAGATCACTTGCAATGATCTGTTGTACATCAAACTTAACTTCCAGAATGATCAGAAACTGTGGCTTTGCTTAGAAATATAAGTCCTAATAAAAATGAAGCTGCAGTGGTAGATTGTAAGTGTTGAAAAGAAATGTTTTCTTCACAATTCATCACCTGTCCAGCTGTAATTCCCCATATCCCTTTTTACATAAGGACTCAGGTTTCCAAATCACCTTGATTGTGAAAGAATTGCCCTTATATGTTACTGTATAAGGAAATAGCAGGGAATTCTGCCCCTCCACGTGCAAGTTACCAGCCAGTGTTCACTCAGGGGTCATCATGGCTGGAAACAGAGAAAAATGTCTGAAAAGCATCTGTTTTCTATCTAAAAGCCCTAACAATGTACAGTCTTCCACATGAGTATTGAACAAAGTGAGGAAGGCAACAGCTCTGTGAGGACATTCAGGATCACCCTTCCCACTTGGAAATCTGCTGGGAAGGGAGCATCAGAGCCTTGGGAGGGATCCCTCTGATGTCTTTTGGGGCTACCTAAAAACAGAGACAGAATTCAGGGAATAAAAAGCTGTTCTATTTATTGAAGGGAATTCAGGTACATTTAAGGCAGACAAGGCCCAAAAGTGGACCCCAGGTCAGGGTTTTGACACTTTGATCAGTTTGGTCCATTTGCATTTTGGGGGTTCATCTTCCAATTAAGTGGAAGTCATTCTGGAAGTCATTCACCCCCAGTTTGCTGCCCCCAACTCACTTTTGTTTCCATCTCTCAGGCCTGAGGCAGTGAGGGCTCCTTGATTGCCAGGCCTGGAGAGGAATTGTTGTGTCTGCCCAACGTGGGGAAGCAGCAGCTCCCACTGTGTGTGGAGTTTGGAGCTCTGTACTAAAGAACTGCAGGGTTACAAATACATGGAAAATATAAAAGCTGAAATCCTGAGGCACCAGCACAGAGCCACTTTCCTGCAGAACACTCCTCATTCTGGGCATGCACAGCCCCAGCACAGCAGCTATTTACGGCTGGAGCACCTGTGTGATACCGCCGAGGAAATGAGTAATAAGCATATTAATGACACCATTATTAACCAATTAATTAGTTCCTGCTGTCTGCACTGGAATAATCCTGCTTTTCCTGTCTAAAGGGCAAAATACTTCTGTCCACACGGGCCAATATCCCAGCTCACCTTGCTGCCAGGGAAAGTTAGCAAACATTGCTCTCTGTTTGGAATTGCTTTCCATCAGCTGTTTGGGTTTGTCTGGCAGTGATTTTAGACTTTTTTTCCCTCAAGGAACACCAAAAGGAAAACAGTGTTTTGATTCTGAGCCTGTGAGCCTATCTTCCATGCAAACACAGCCCCATCCCAGTGCTGGGGGGTTCTGAGAGGACAGAAAGGGCTGGCTCCTGTCACAGCTGAGTGACATTCCTCCTTCTCCACAATCAGAGCTCTCCGGGCAGCAGAATTAGGACAGAGCCTTCAGAAACAAGCTGTCAGCTCTGGGATCCCACATTAGCAACATCATTAGCCAATTCACTGTTGGAGAAAAGCCTTCTCATCTTAAACACTCCTACTTATACTGAACTTCACCCACCCATGTTAGTCATTTAATTTTAATGTTTCATTTCACCCAATGGTTTTTTGTTGGTTTGTTTTGGGTTTTTGTTTTACTTTAGAATTTTAATCTCAGGCTTATTTTCCTTTTTAGTACAAAAGCTGTCTTTAACCTTGTTGTACTTCAGCTCAATACAATGGTTAATGTCATTTTCTACTGGGTTTAGAAACAGGAAAGAAATGCAGTGTTGGTGAGGACAGTATTAAATAACAAACTTCTCATTATACCACATAAACTCCATCATAATGGAGAACAGAGATCACCTTTGGGCTAATAATGAATGAAAAGAAGGATCTAAAGCTGGACTCTTGCTCACATTACAAAGATTACATTTACTGCATGTTTCACCTGAGGCTCTCAGCCCATGTTTACCAAGACTTAAATATCATAATCCCCGTGAGAAGACAGAGGCACAAGGAACTTAAATAACATTTATTCTTTAGAGCATTTAAGAGCAGTGTTTAGAAATACCAATTTCCTCATCAATTGGGTGCTGCTCTAACCCAAGCCCAGATGGAGGGGCTAGAATTTCACTCTCACTCCCTGAATTTCTCACTCATTTCCCTATGAAGCTGCACTTCTTCCCCTTTTCTCCCTCCTATCTCAGCTCAGACCCTGTGCTCATCTCCTCCTCCTGCTACAGCAGCAGAATTTCCAACCAAAAATCCTCAGGCAAGGACACAGGTGGAGGTGTGTGCTGTGCTTCAGAATGCCTGGGCAAATATTTATTGTTCATATGTATTATCTAGATTGGGATAAGCAAACTGTGCCCAGCCCAGAGCCAGCATCCTACAGTGCCAGGCTCTGGAGGCACACAGTGGGATAAAAGTTCCTTCTCAGAAAATCTGCTATTTCCTCCTGGTTCTGGTGGAATTTGCTGCACAAAACACCACAGTTAACCTTGTGTTTCTTCAGCAGTAACTTGTCCTCACTGTGCTTTTGGCAATTAGGGATAACGGCTCTGCTTAGGTTTGTAATTCCTACAGCTCCTTTTCAAAAGGGACTGGAGCTACAGAACAATTCTGGCAGCTGAAGAAAGAAGATTTGCAAGGCCCTGTGCCTTTCATTCTTCTGTTTCAGTGACCTCCAAGATCTAAAGCAGAAGGTACAGATCCAGGACCAGGAGCAAGGAGCCAATGTGACCTTTCCTCTCAGGCAGACAATAAACAGTAAAGTGTATTTTTAATGCAGTGCACAGGCTTTTAACCACATGTCTCATTAACTTTAATGGGATTCTCACCTAAATACCTGAACATCACTCCCAAACTCTACCCTCAAGTGGGATGTCTGGGGGAAAAAATGCCCAAGAATGTATGAAAAAAAGAAAAGAAGAGAAATACCAAAGAGGAAGGCAGATATAAAAGTTCACATGTGGGTAGGAATACACGAAGTTATTTGTGTGTTCCTTGTGAAAAGAGGGATAATCTCCCAACCAGACAGGAAGGGGCTTTGCAATATTCAACAGAGGGAGAATATAGCTGCCAGGGAAAAGGTATCCAAGGAATAGTTCCATTAGCAGCAGCGGGGATAGCTTTAGGAAAGCATAAGGGGAATCCATAGGGAAAATCAATCTACAAACCCCAGTGTGACAGTTTTATGTTTCCCCATTATTTAATATAATAGAGAGATGTAGGCATTAAAGCATTCAGGTTAAAGTATTCATGAATAATAAAATCATATTCATTTTATCTGGTCACATTCTATTCAAAATTATTTTATTACCTTCCAAAGGGTAAATCTGGCAAGGTTTTTGAACATGTTAAGATAATTTAAAAGTAACTGCTTAAGTTGTTTAAACCTTGAATGGCTCCTTCCATTTCTGTCTTTCTGAAAGCTGAGAATGAAGAGGGAGGAGAAGAAAAAAATAAAATGTGCATCTAGAACAGAAGGGGACAGGCTGTACACAACAGGGCTGGAGAAATGACGTTGCTTACAGAGAACTTCACATGTAAACATCGAAATGTTTTGTTCAAAATGAGCTTTGAAACTAAAAATGGCACCGGGCACGGGGCTGCTCTTTTCACACACCCAGCATTTCACAGCTGCTCCTACTGATAAAAGGGAGCACTAAGATCCCTGCTGATAAAGGCATTTAGCATTACAGAAATAAAATTTTGTTGTGCTGAGCCTCTGGAGGGAAGCAGCAGGATGCTGGTGGCACTGTCCTGAGCCCCTTGTCCCCTCCCCAGTGGCACTGCTGCCCCCAGTGCCCTTCTTCACCCCATTGTGCTGCCTGGGGAGCTCCTCTCCCCTCTTGGGGGACAGTGGTTTGGGAGCAGGGTGATCAGGGAGGTGGTTCTGCTGTTGCTGATCCAGGGATAGCACAGAGCCAAAGGGATACATCCCTGTTCTGATTTTTGTGCTGCCAGGGTGGCCAGGGCTCTGAGTGGGAAATTGGGAAGGGACACAGGCAGGACAGCTGGTCCCACATGGCCAAAAGGACATTCCAGCCCCTGAGCCCACGCTCAGCATGAGAAACAGGGGGAGAAGGAAGAAGAAGGGGTGAGAGTTGTAGCTATGGCATTAACCTTCCCAAAAAAACTTGGCCTTTTGAGCCCACTAAATCAAAACATGAATACAAGATATCTCTTTTTTTGGCATTTCATGAGCTTTTTTCTCCTGTGAGCCTCAAGCCTGATACAGAGGAGCTTTGGGCACGTGCTGACAGCACATGAATAACCCAAAGGCTTCGAGCTGTGTGGTTCCTCCCTTGCACCCAGGGATTTGGCAATTTCCCCGAGCCAGGCAAAGGAAACTGCAAATCATTAACGAAATAATCTTTGCCCATGACAAAGACATTAATCAAAATGTCTGTATTCATGTTCCAGAGGGGCATTTAAACCATCATCCAGTCATTCACTCCAGTACAGCCCAATGTCACTTCCACTGAACAGCGCTCAGATTTCCTTCCAAAACTATGACAGTGTCTGAACTAATTTTAGCTTTATGGAACAGCTTCCATTTCAAAAACATGCAATATTTATGGGAGGGAGCAAAAGCAGGAAAAAAAAAATAAGTCAGTTGTGAAAGTCAGTTTTGTGTCAGGCAAAGGAAATATTCAGCATTTGAGCAAATGCAGTCTCATCATCTGGAAAAGGCTTTCTAATAAAAAGCAGCCAATCTTCTCTCCTCACCAGTGCAAACCCCACTGTTAAATTCCCAGGAGCCCCAGTACCCCCTCCCTCTCATTTCTCACCAATTCTAATACCTCAGTCCTAAATCCTTCAAGAGCAAATCTTCAGCAGTGCAAAAAATGTGAATTCAGCAGGCAAAAATTGCCCCAAAACAATCCCCATCAAGCCCTGTGCTGGTTTGAAAGTAAAACCAGTGAGAGACTCCAAGTCAGAAAATACAATTTCATAGGAGGAATACAAGTGAAATAAAATAAATGAAAATTGTCCAACCTGACACCCTGTTAGTTAGGGTGGTGGTGGCAGTCCAGATGAAGTGCTCTTGTTGAAGCAGTGATCCCACAGAAAGGTCTGGGAGCTCTGCTCCTCCAGGAGTCCAGCAGGCCCCTGCCCTCTGTGCTGTCCCAGATTATATCCAGGTGGGAATGCTTGGCTCCTCCCCCTGGGTGGAGCATCTCACAATGGGCTGATCTCATTCTATGAGTCATACAATGGGTCCTTGATTGCCCATTAACAGAGATAACACCCAGAGGGAGTCACCTGTGAGCCATGGGCAAGGCCTTGATGGCCCATGAACAGGAGATAGCCCAGAGGGAGGGGCAAGGGAAACACTGCCCCAGCTGGTTCCAACAGCTCCTGAGGGTGGTGACAGAATACAGACTGTGGGCACATCTTACACTGTAACCTAGGACAAGCCCATAGCACCGTGCATTTATTTCTGCTCACAACAAACTGTTTTTGTCAGGAGCTAAACAAAACACAAGACAATAAATCCAGAAATCCTATTATATTACACAGATTATTCCATAATTGGGAACAAGGCTGCTTTACCTCTCCAGTGAGAGCAAGAAACAAATGCTTAAAAATAACTTTCCAGGAAATATTTGATTTCTTGATTATTTTGCTGTTTAATAGGAAACTATGGAGAAACAAATGGAGCTGATGCTTTCATGAAATCCCTGCTAGAAAGTAAAATTCCTCCCTGTGAGGGAGGGCAGGCCCTGGCACAGGGTGCCCAGAGCAGCTGTGGCTGCCCCTGGATCCCTGGCAGTGCCCAAGGCCAGGTTGGACATTGGGGCTGGGAGCAGCCTGGGATGGGAGGGAGGAACAAGAAGGATGGGAGCTCCCAGCCTGGAGCTGGAATGGGACAATTCAACCCCAAGGTGCAAATGGACACAAACTGATCCAAGGGTCAGACCTGGTGACCCTTTGTCCCTTTGTGACCATTTTGTGTCCATTTTGTGACCATTTTGTGACCATTTTGTGCCCACCTTGGGTTTATCCCTGGCCAGGCTCTTGTCCTGCCCAAGGTGCACCCTAAAGGCCTTTCAATAAATCTCTGCTTTATTCTCCAGCTCTGTGCAGTCTCTGTTCCACTCAGCCTTCCCAAGGCATCACTATCACTCACAGAGCTGATAAATCCTAATGGGCTTGTGGCTTCATTAACAAAACTTGTGGGAAAATAAAAATATTTACTTCAATGGCAGGGTCATGTAAATATAAAGAATTTTTTAATATATTTTAGATGACAAATTTGTGCTGTTGCTATATTCTGAGACACATCCAGGAAATTTACTCCTATTTCTTCAGCCCTTATCAAGACCTTGGATTATCTTGCTGTTCCTTACACAACATTCCCACAGCAGAGCAGGACCAAGGCATGTGTTCTGATCTAATTTACAGCTGATTATTTCCTAGCCCCTGTTTCCAGCTGCTGTTTGAAGTCAATCAGCAATAATAATGACAACAAAGTACTTTGCTCTTCATTTCTGGGCTGCTGGAAGTTAAAAGCATTGAGAGGAAAACCTTGCAAGTGCCTGGGTTGATGTTTGGCCTCCCAGCTGTGCCCTGAGAGTTCCCAGATTGGTGCAGCATCTCTCAAAATTCAGAGAAATTAACCCATTCCTCAGAAATGTTCATTAACTGTGACCCTGCTCTCCACCCTCCCAAGCTGCATTGGCTGCTCCTTGCTCCAGAGTTCTTCTGGCTCTGGAATTAACCCAAGCAGTTGTTCAAATTCCCACACATCATCATTCACCTCCCAAAGCCCCTGGCTCCTGTTGTGGGATCCAGCTCCTGCAAAGCCAGGAGGAACAGCGAGGTGGTTGCTCCAGGAGGGGAAGAATGAGCAGAAGTTTGGGATTGCTGCAGAAGGAGAGGTGCAGAACCATCAGCACAGCACAGAGCAGCTCCCAACCTCTTGTGAGAGCAGGCACAGAGGGACACAAACATATCAGAGGGTCTGATGCCTTTTTTTCCCCACACATTACTGTCAGCTGCACTAAAATCACCTGTCACAAGCTGTTTTTTCCTCACTGTGAGCTCATGCACTCCACCAGGGACATTGGAGAGGACAACAGAACATGGGTTATCTTTATGAATTGCCAATTTTATTCCAGATTTAAATCTCCTTCATGTGCCAAGGCCACAAAACCAAACTGTGGGAGCTTCACCAGCACCTTCAGAGCTCATCCCACCCCTGAGCTTCACCATCCAGAACCACACTGGGTCACCCAGCCAGCCTCTGTGCTGCTCTCCATTTGAATCCAAAATTCAGCCCCAAAAAAAAAGAAAAAAAAAAAATCCTTGAGAAGACCAGGATAATTTTGGCTAGAAAAGGTGGAATCTCCATGCTGAGGGCTAGGAGAGGTCTGTTCTTTTTGAAACATCTGAGTTAAGTGTTATTGTCTCAGAGATTCACTGTGGGCAGTTGGGGTGGGTGGGCTTTTTTTTTTTGCAGGAGAGCTCAGGCACTGAGAAATACAGTTTTAGGGAAGAAAATCATGAAGTATTTGGCAGGTAGGTCACGTCTGAGTAATAGTCATTTGACAAAAAACCCACAAGATTTTGACTCTGATTCTCTTAATTTAGAATATTTCCAGAACTCCTAGCACAGAGTTTGAAAAGGTGTTAGAAACTCAAAAATGAATGACACATTAGGATTTTTTCAGCAAAGAAAATATTTTAAGTTAAAAAAAAAAACACCAAAAACCCAAACTCTTCGCTGTGGGAAGAAAACCAATAAATCATTTCTGCATTCAACTCTAATTTCTCTGTCAACTTCTCTTTGATTATACACCCAGGAGCTTGATGAGGACTAAACTACAGGCTCCCTCATCTGCAGTGTGCAGCAATTCCCTGCTAGAGATGCTCATTATGGCCACAGGCACCAGGCCAGTGGAATAAGGCTGCTAGATAGTTATTGCTAGGCTTGAAACATTGAAAAAAAACCATTAAAAATCACAGTAATCACAGCCACCTCAGCTCTCCCATAGTATCCCCAGGACAAACGAGGGCTGGCTGGGTGAGGGCAGTCTGGCTGGGGAAGAGCAGCAGGGAAAAGTCACAAATGGAGGGCTGGGAGTGCAAAGGAGAGGGTTTGGAGATGGAGCTGGGAGTTTGGGGGATTTCCTGGGTGCTCTGTTGGCAGCAGAAACAAAGGGAAGGCTTGGAGGGCGGCTTGCTGGGCCAGGCAGCTCGGGGTGAGCAGAGGGGTGACATTGGTGATGCTCCCAGGGATCTTTGGAAGGACAGACAGACAGTGCCCACCCAGGGATCTTTGGAAGGACAGACAGGCAGAGCCCACCCAGGGATCTTTGGGAGGACAGACAGACAGTGCCCACCCAGGGATCTTTGGGAGGACAGACAGTGCCCACCCAGGGATCTTTGGGAGGACAGACAGACAGTGCCCACCCAGGGATCTTTGGAAGGACAGACAGACAGTGCCCACCTGCCTGGGGGGCAGAACTGGTTCAGAGCAGCTCCCCTTGCAGCTCTTGGTGGCCTTGGAGGTTTTCACAGGTTCTCCCCAGAGCCCACCTCCTCCCAGCACCCTGCTGCAGCTCATCCAGCAGGGATCTCCAGCCAAAAACTCCCTGAGTGCACTTGGCCAGTGAGGGAAGGGCAAAAACCTTGGAATGGGCACAGCCAGGTGCTGTCATGGCAGGGAACTGAGAAAAGGGTGAAAAAGAAACATCCTGTGCCAGGGGCTTCACTCCACTGTTCTTTACAACCTCTCAACCCCACATCCCCAGCAAATTCTCTCCTGGAATGTTATTTCCTACTGGGCTATCCTGGATTTGATTTATTAAGCTTAGCAACAGACAGGGGTAGAGAAAAAAATATAGATTACAAAAGGCAGAGCAGGAAGATAAACCAAACACTGCTCCTGCAGCAAAGCACACGGCAGGGCTGGCAGAGGGAACCAACATTTGAGCTGCTTTAGAAAGGAGGTTTTACCTTGATGGATGTTTCTGCTACATATAGACATTCTTAAATTAAAATGAAGCTAAGCCAAAAATATTTATCAAAGGTCATAGACTTCTTATTACCTGTGTAATAGTATTGCCTTCACTTTGGCTCACAGCTCAGTGAAATTCCACTCGTTGGGCTGAACAAGGTTGTGCCAGGTAATGTTCCCATAAAACTAAAGGACAGTTCTTGCCCTAAACAATTTACCTGTACAATAGCATATATTGCCTCTGCTACTGCCTCTCTATTTTTGCTTGTCCCAACACAATGGGAACACACTGATGTTACTGCAGGAAAATCTGGGATCTCATCTATTGGGTCTTAAATCCTTGTCTCCCCATCCCTTTGGCTTCCATGGGAAAGTTGCAGCTGCTTCCCTTCCAGCTCCCTTCCCTCCCCCTATGCCCTCCCAGCTCCACTCCTCATGCAGAGGATTGGGAAAAATGAAGTTGGGTTTAGGTTAGGACAAGGGTGTTCTACTCCAGTTATTTATTGCAGTAATCACCCCACGGAGCTGTGCTGGCCTCAAATTGCACATATAAATTATCAGCCATTACTCCCCCTCTCAAAGGTTAATGCAACCTCTTGTTTTACAGGTAGAGTGAAATTTAGAGGTTAAAACATGCTTATGACTTGATTTTTCCTCCCTGCTTCAGCAGTGACAAGGTAAGAGGCGAGGAAGGCGAGGCATTACCCCCAGAGCAGCTGATCTGCTAAGTGCAATTACAGAGGAGTTTGGTGGAGCATTCTGCAGTGCTGTACACGAGCTCTGAGATCTGGCTTCCCTCTGCTATTCATTTTTCAATTTTCAGCTTCAAAGATCTTGGACATTCTCCTCCAGGCTCATCTACAAGCAGGAATCCAAGGTCTAATCACGTTGGATGATTTGCTCAGACACAGGATTTGTTGCAGCAGTCTCGAGACAAACCAGCAGGAGGAAAAAAAAAAAGAAAAAAAAAAAAAAAAAGGCAGGAAGTTCATGCAATATTAGAGTTGCTTTTATTTTCCCCCAAATGCCATGACAATCCTATTGTCCTTCAGAGACAGGAGCAAATTTACCTCGTGGAATTTGAGCAGGATTATTATGGGTTTTGTACTTGATAATCTGTTGGGTTTTTTTTTTACAGTCTTTTGTGTAAATCTGTGCTCGCTGTGCTTCCATTGTTGGAGACACAAGAGCCCTGCTGATTGCTGACAAACAGCTCCCCTGGAACGAGGCCACACTCCCACAAGAGATGGGGGAAGAGGAGCACAGGAGGTGCCACCTGCTGCAGCCAGGCCCAGGTAGAGAGAGGGGAACACTGCTGTCAGAGGATGTCTGACAAGGGCAAAGCCTTGGAGTGATGAGAGTGGTGTAAAGTCACCATCTGAGCACCCCACAGGTATTTAAATGTCTCTAAAAGCCAGGGAGTTCTGGAGAAAAAACAGGAGCAGTTGTTTCCTACATATTGTTTAAGATACAGGCAGAAAAAAATTAAAAACAATTCAGAGCCCAATAATACAGGGTTCCTCCACAACACAGAATCCTTCAGGCTGGAAAATTCCCTCAGCCGCACACCCCAAGGAGCCTCTGGCTTCTTCCCAACATTCTGGGGGTGGCAATTCCTGCCAGGGAGCTCAGCACAGTCTGGAGCTTCCCCCACCAGAGCCACCCCATGGAGCCTGAGCAGGGCAGGGCAGGGGCAGCCAGGAGCTGAGACCCCCAAACCAAGCTGTGGGGACAAAGCAGGGCCCAGGGACAGCTGGAGAAGCCAGCCCTGAATTAGGGTCACAGCCAAGGCAGGGACCACCTCTCCCTCAGCAGAGCTCACACCAGATTAAGACCCCAGGGCTGAGCTTAAATATAAATACAGACCCCAGTGGAGACCCAGATGAGGCTGCTCAGGTCCACCAAGGGCTCTGAATGCTTTTGGGGACCCCCCATTCCCTTGTTCCTGCTTCCCACTCAATGATCAGCATTAAAAACCAGAAAGGAAACACCAATGAAATCTAGAAGTGGTTTTTTTTTGTCATTCAGAAGTGCTGTGGGGCTGAACCCTCAGCTGCTGCAGATCATTTGGAGTGGAATCAGTTAACAGCAGAGGAGGATTTAGCACATGATTTTGTTCGAATAACCTATCACATTGACCAGTCCTTTTATTAATCTGAGCATTTAAATGAGTTCTTATTAGAAAAAAGTAACTGGAGCTGCAAAAAAAGGAACAAGGTAAGGCAAGGACAAATACATAATTATCTTGAATATGAAAAAAAAAGGTGCAGCAGAAGTTCATGTTCCTTTGTGTGGAACACAGCCCAGTTAATGTACAATTTAGATGCAATAGTTTTCTCTGGCTGGGAAATCAGTTTGATTTTTTTTTTCCCCCTCAGCTTATGCTTTTAACATTTTCCCAAAGAACAGAATGATGATGGAACTGAACTGCTGCAGCAGGCTGGACAAATTCATTAATGTCATTAGCCAAATAATGATTCCAAACAAGTGTGGCAGCACAGGCAGCAGCTCCACACTTGGAGTGAGGCTTCCAGCATTCCACCTCTTCCTTAATGGGAACACACAGCTCTGTCATCCCTGCTGCAAGAAATACAAGGTCTTAAAAAAGCTATATTTGCCACGCTCCTGCACGTGCTCTGCTCGTAATTTCAGGTATCCAGGCTTGATTTGGCAATCAAGCAGCTCCCAGTGCCCTCCAGGAGAAGCTGGGAAAAGGGACAATCTCCTGGGTTTAATTATTAGCCTTTGTTCAAGGAATTTTCTGTGGAGATGAGCAAGTGAGCCATTTGTTCTCTTACTGATGTGACCCCCTGAGCCAGACCCACAGCTTCTCCAGAACCTGTGGGGTGTGAGAAGCTCTGAGTCACTTGTGCCTCCCCTGAGGTCCTTCCCAGCCCAAACCATTCCATAATTCCATGTATCTCCCATGTCTGATGCACAGAGAGCTCCAGCACGTGCTGCTGCTGCTGGCCAAAGCCTCTCCTTGCCAGCTCCTGAGCCCTAAAGCTGCCAAATGGGCTCTCTGTGCCCACAGCTCCCAAAGTGGGGGGGATTTGGGGTGGGAAATGCTGCCTGGGTCCAAAATTGAATGTTTATTGCCCACCAACATCCTGCACTCTGGGACACCTTTGAAAAGCTGGGATAAGGAACTGCTGGGTTGGATGATGAGAATGCAAAGGGAAATGGTGAAAGGTGCCAGAGGAGCTGGGGGGCAGCAGGAGCAGGAAATGATTTTGGACAACTCTGCTACCCTTGGGGTGTGAGTTCTTCATCAGATTGGGCCCATTCAAAATCCTGTGCAGGATTCTCAGACTGATTTTAGACTGATTTTTAGACTGATTTTTTAGACTGATTAGACTGTTTTTTGGTTGTTTCTTTTTTTTTCATCTAAGCTGTCTGAGTGGTTGCAGCAACCCTCCCTTCCTTTTTGGTTTAGCTTTGGGAGCAGTTAAATCTTGCTAGAACCGGGTCCTGCTCCACTGAAATCAAAACAAAACAGGAAAAAATGGGTTTCCTGCAGGATCTCAGTGCTCCTTCTGTGTGTCTGTCCCTGTCCCAGGCCTGATGTTGTCCATCTAATTCATCCTGAGACCTTTCTGCCAACTTTTTTTTTGCTTTTTGTTGCGTTTAAAGTCTCTTTTACAGTTTTCCAGTGCCCAGCACTACGATAAGACATATGATTTCTTTATTACAAAATATAATTTATATAATTTATTGTATAAATTATTTTATAATTAAGTTAATGGTGGAGAATTCCAATGGAGGAGATGTTGGGAGAGTCCAGCAAAGCAACCAAATCATAGAACTGCCCACAACCCTTCAGACCATCCCATCAAATGAGACTTGCAGGACAATGGATAACACCAAAACATTGAATATATAAATAATAATAATGACTAAAGCTTTGGTTTTTAGAGCTTTCATCACAAGTTCTGCTGATGCATAGCTAAAGTTTATAAAGAACAATGGAAATTTTAATAAGGGGTAATAACCACACTCTTCATCCACTGAAAGTACCTGATCCTGACCTATTTTATAATAGGGTTATTCAAAATAACTCCACTGACATCACAACCCATTGGGGCAAGAAAAATATAGAACCAGTCCCTTGGCATTTATAAAATAACCTGCCTGGGGTACACAAAAGCAACATGAGGGGAAACCTGAATAAATATCCTCATAATTAAAAAAACGCTGGAGCAAGGTCTTTTTTTTTTTTTTTTTTTTCTTTTTTTCTTTTTTTTTCTTTTTTTCTTTTTTTCTTTTTTTCTTTTTCTAATTTGGAAGCTTCTTTGATAACACACAAAAAGTTCATAACTGAAAGATGTGGAGCAGCTGAAATGCAGCCATGGGTTGAAGATGCAGTGATAATCTCCATGTTTGATTGCAGCATTTGTGGCCTAAATGCAGAAATAATGGTGACAATACAAAGCCCTGATTTCTCTTGTGGAAATTCGTGTTCCTGTAGGCTGGAGGAAATGGGGGGATGTGAAAAACATCCCAAATCTGGGCATGGCTGGTAGCAGAAAAAAGCAGGATTTGCTGACTAAAACAGATGAGTTATTCAAGGATAGAGGGAAAGAATGCAGGAATAAAGGGTGGGGTGTGGAGAGACAGCACAGCTTAGAGAGGAATCATGGATTTGCCTTTGGCTTTGGGGTGTCCCCACTCCAGTGGTGTTGGAGTCACCAGGCTGCTCCAGCTGAGCTCTGGAACAAGGCTGAGGGAAACTGGGATGGGATGAGATCCATGGGATGGGATGGGATCCATGGGATGGGATGGGATGGGATGGGATGGGATGGGATGGGATCCATGGGATAGGATGGGATCCAGGTTTCCAAGCTCTGAAAAACTTGTCCTGGTTTTGGGTGCCATCTCCTCTATTCCTCACAGAGTTAAGGCTCCCTCTTCTCAAACACACAGGCTGTGCTCTCTGCAGGTGCATCAGAGCCCTGAGGGGGGAAAATCCCTGTTTACTGTGTCCTCTGAAAAATAATTAGGCTCAGGAAAGGAAATAAAGCCGCTGTCTTGTGGCAAGGTGTCTGCATTCTTTGGGTGGGAGAAAACAGAGCTGAATGAGGCCTGCAGGCTACCAGGACATTGACAACACAAAGCCATAAAATGTTGGGAATCTTCTCCCTTAATTCACTTTACCCTTGCTGGATAGCTGTGTTTACAAGGTGATGGGAGCAGGCACAGACATCTAATCCTGCTGATGAGAAATCCTGAATTAAACCTGAGATTAAAGGCATGACTGACACAGACACACTGAGCTGGGTTTAGCTAAAAAACACAAAAAACTGGGGACAAGGGCTTTGCAAATCTGGGACAGCCTGTCCTGGCTGTGCTTCTTGTCTCTTCCACCTGTACACAGCCTGACCTTGAAGGAACGAAATGAGGAGAATCATTCGCTTAAAAATCAGTTTTCTATGGAGAGTTAAGTCTGGAGTGGTTGTTTTATTGCCTCTCAGGAGGCAACTCCTTTTAGAAAGTGTTTTTCTATTGTCTTTCCCCCTCACAGGTACCACTGTTACTGTGGGAAGTGACTGACACCTCTTTTCCATCAAACCTTTCTTCTTCCTTGAGTTGTTGAAGTGCTTTTGTCAACAAGCATGAATAGATCAGCCACTGCTTTCTCTTAAAAAGCAAAACAAAAGTTCACTTCAGGCTCATAAGAAAGGAGAAGGAAAAAAATCCACACTTTCTAAAAAATAAAATCTCACTTTTGGATCACAATTTTAATTACCTTAACTGTTCTTTCATGTGCTAATCTTCAGACTTTTTTTTTTTTTTTTAATTTGTGAGCTCCACTTCATTTCTTAAGGTTTTTACGTCCTCAGTTGTTTGTTTCAAGTTGTTTTCTTTTGGGTTGTTTTTCTAAGACATTTTACTCATAAGAGTGCTGCTCTGGCTACAGCACTCACATGTGAAGAAAAGCATGATCTCACTTTTCATGCTTATAACAAAGAAGTCTATCAGCTGATAAAACATAAACTATTAAAAACTAAAGAAACAGAAAAAAAATCCCCTACTTTTTGTGCCACATTTCAGCAAGTTCTTCTGTCCAGACAGGATCTAATAAGGGTTTAAACTGAGGCTTGAAGTTGTAGGAGGTGGTAAAAATGAATTACCTGTCTACAAGGATTTACCTCTGCTCTCTCCTCTGACAGGAATTTGCTTGAATTCCCCCCTTGCAGCTGTGCCTGTGAGGATCCCACTCCCTGACCTCTCTGGTGTTTTTTATTCACCTTTTTTCCTCTCACTGCCCTCAGCCTTTTCCCCGTCCCTGGTGCATCTCAGAGGCTGTGGGATCTCTGCTCTCCTCTTCCCCCTCCATCCCTGTCCCTTTGCATGCAGATGTGCTGGGTGAGCTCCCAAAAAAGCTCCGTGGGCAGATCTGCCTGGGGGCTGAGCTCCCAGTTCATGGAGGAGAGCTGCAAGCTGTCCTTGTCAGCTCTGATCCCTCAGGATTTCAGCTTTTATATTTTCCATGTATTTGTAACCCTGCAATTCTTTAGTGCAGAGCTCCAAACTCCACACACAGTGGGAGCTGCTGCTTCCCCACGTTGGGCAGACACAACAATTCCTCTCCAGGCCTGGCAATCAAGGAGCCCTCACTGCCTCAGGCCTGAGAGATGGAAACAAAAGTGAGTTGGGGGCAGCAAACTGGGGGTGAATGACTTCATTACCTGGAGCTGTCATTGGAAGATGAACCCCAAAATGCAAAGGGACCAAACTGATAAAAGTATGAAAACCTGAGAGACCCTTCATCCATTTTTGGGTGCAGCCCCTGGGGGGCTTTGTCTGCCCTAAATGTACCTGCAGGCCCTTCAATAAATAGAACAGCTTTTTATTCCCTGAATTCTGTCTGGCCTCTGTTTTTAGGTAACTTGAAAAAGGCATCAGCTCCTGCCTGAGCTTGTGGTGGGTTTTGAGTTGGGAATAATTCCCTCAGTCTCCATAAGGAGGTGGGGAAGAAATATTCACAGAGAAACTCTGCTTCCTCTTTGGTTCCCAATCCAAAGCTCTTTTTGGTGTTTCACAGATGAGTACGAAGGAGTTTGGGGATGCCCACACCTCTGTTCCTCACTACTGCAGACATCCCTCCATTCCTGGAATGTTGTGGGTTTTTCTCCTCTTGGTGAGGAGGCTGAGGGTGCAAACCTTCCCTTACAAACCTGTGGGACCCTGTGGCTCCCAGTCCAGGTGTCCTTCCCCTCCCAGTAGAGCTCTGCTTTGCCAAACCACCTGTAAAGGTCACTGCACATTCCTTGTTTTCCCTGGATCACTTTGGCTTTGGGCCTGTGGTCATCCACAGCTGTGGGTCCAATGGAGGAAATGAGAGCTCCTCCTTTATGTCAAATACTTGCACAGAATTTTGCTTAATACATGTGGGCACTTTCAGTATTTTTTATGGATTTATTTCACAGATTTATTTCTGGACATTTTTATCATTAGAAAAAAAAAATTAAATTACACACATTGAAGATCATTCCATTATGCTTCTCTTTTGAATCATGTTACTGTCCCTTCCACCCAGCCAAAGTGAAACACAAACTATCTGTGTGCAGCTAGGAGAACCTGCAGAACAAGGTCTCCCATAAATAAATTCCCATGGTTTCTTTCAAATCAAAGGAAATATCCAAGTGTTTGCTGTTCTGATTTACAGCAGTAAATCTGGGAAGTAGAAGTTACATGAGGGACGTTGAGTTTCTCTGGTGCAAAGGGAGTGCCAAACAAATCAGAAGCATTTTCCTCCACTGTTTTTCTGTGGTTTAATGTCTGTACTGGGGGGAAGAGCCCAGAGAAAACTCCAGCACAAGATAACAGCTGTTTTCCTCTGATTGACCTGGAATGGGATGGGTTTAACGTGTGCCAAATCCCAAAGTCCTTACTCAGGCAAAACTGCCCAAACCTGCATTAGTAATGCCAGGAGGATGAAATAAAAGCATCAAAATAAAATCCTTTCAGTAAGAAAGTGCAATTCCAGCCCAGAAAGGTGTGTTGGCTCCAGAGCTGAGGGGTTCTGCCCCAGGGATGCTCTGATCCAAAGTGTTCTGCTGGCAGGGCATGGGATGGAAGTGTGGGATGAATGCTAGGAGAATGAATCCTCCTTCCCTGGTCATCTCTGCTTTCATCCCAGGCAAGTTAGACAGCAGGAAAATACATGGAATCCCAACTTTCCTTCCAATAAACACTTTCAAAAGTGTATCTGAGAAGGTGATTTAGGAGGACAATGGCACAGAAGTGTATAATGAATCTGGACCTGTGCTGCTGCATTTGTATGGACTTTGCAGCAATAAAGTAGGTTAAAAGACAAATTAATTGTGTGCTTCCTCTCCAAGAGAAAGAGACCAATGGTAGTTTCTATGGCAACTACTTGCAATTCATCCTATTAACTTTCTTATTGCAGGAACAATCAATAATGATACAGATCGCTTTAGGATAAAATATACATGAAGACTTTAAAAAAAATATATTGTTTGCTCTACTTTCAAATCAAATCTGATATGCTCTTGAAAAAGCAAAGACAATGTTAGAGAGAAGCACAACGTGGATTTGCCAGGAGGGAAAAAAAGCCAGGTGAGTCAATTTGTACCAAAATCCATCTTAGCAACTCGAGCAAACTGCTCAGATTAATTATTTTCTGAAATGTTTTGACGTCCGTGTTCACTCTGATTCTGAAGGTTATACCTTATTTAAAGGTGTAATTCTGTGTGCTGATATCTCTGCTCAAACCAGTCAAGTGCAGAGTCCCTCAAAGGGCTGGTAGCTGCTCCAAAAGGCTTTTGGAAGTGCAGAGCTCCCAGGGAGCAGCGTGACTGATGCTTCACCCTCTCAAAGAGCTACCACTGAGCTCCATTGCACTTCATTTTTCAGATCCTGGCAGGTCCCTCCTGCCTCCTGTGGCCCAGGCAGCAACAACAGCCAGGCTCAGCCTCCCTGCTGATGGGTTTGGTCTGCAGGACGCTGCAGAATTCTCAATTTTTCCCCATTTGATTTTTGTCATTGCCAGGAGATACCAATACCCTGAGGTCTGCATCCCTTCCATGGCATATCCTGACAGTCCACTGGCTTTAGGGGCACTCAGCCACCAGCAGAAAGCTCCTGAAATCTGATTTATTTGCCTGTATCAGATTTCTGGCTGGGTGGAAGGGGTTGGACACTTCCAGAAGGATTTTCAGTTGTGTGATTTGCCAGGAGAAGTTGGCATGTGGGGACATCTGGGTGGGCAGCAGGCATAAAGTGAAGAACAGAGATCAGGCCACCGGGATGAGTCTTTAAAAATGTTTCTTTCTTAAATGAGCTGAGACTTTTCAGTGAGGTTTTATACAATAACTTGCCCTGTCTTTTTCCTTGTCTTACCTGGGGATGATCTGGTCCTTCCCTGCAAATTCCAAGTGGAGCAGTCACGACTCCAAGGCACCTGGATGTGTCAGAGTGAAGCAGGTGCTTGATCTGAAAGTTGTTCCCTTCCCAGGGACATCCCAGGGCATTGAATTATTATCCTTATATTGATTTAAATGCTCCTTTCCCAAGTCTGGAAGAGTCTCTCCCTTTCTTTCAGCAATATTTGACTCAGACTGGCTCCCTGCAAGCTGCAAAAACAGAGAAGTTCTATTCCCAACCTTTTTCCATCCAAGTCCCTATCCCACGTCCCTTGTCACTCAGTGTGTCCCTGCTGCACCAGAAGCTGATGATCCAAGCCCTGGTTTTGTGCACATGACTGTAAATACACAAGGCACTGACACTTTGCAGTGGATAATGGTTAAAAAGGCAGCTCTGGCCTGCTGCTATTTCACTTGCAGGTGTGAATCATGAGCTATTTGGGAAAATTGGAGGTAGTGGCACTGTGTGGATTGCTGTGGGCATTGTCCCCTCCATGTGTCAGTGTTCCAGGACAGCAGAATTTCCTCAAGATGCATTTCACAAGAGCCATAAATCAGGGCATAAATCTGAGCTGCCTGGGCAGGGGGAATGCTGTAATAGGAATATTTCTGTGTTATAGAGAGGTTTGAACATCCTGACTTACTTTCCACATCCTAACTTTACACATCTGGTGCATTTTACATGCCACAATTGTGCTCTGTTTCTTCTGACTTACAGAAGTTGGTCTTTCCTGTAATAATTCTAAATTCAGTTCATCTTCAAATGAAAAATACAAAATATTTTTAAATAGAATAGTGGAAGATATTGCACAAGTTAGTTCACTTCAAACTGAGGCTTTTGATCACTTGATTATTATAGACACAACCAGAAGAGTAACACCTTAACCCTCCTTTCTAAATCTCCCCTGCTCCTGAGTCATTTTCTTGCCCATGTCACTCGAATTCTTGATTTTCAAGTCACCTTTGCCTCTTCTCCCTATTGCTTCAAACTCTCCATGTTTTACTCATTTCTCTTCCCAACCCCCCTGAAACACCTTCCCTTGCAGCTGCCCTTCAGCCATAACAAAAAACCCCAGCCCTCCTCATCTGATCTCAGTTATTTCTGTCTTTCCTCCTCCTAATCTTTGTTCAAGCCCTACAAAAGCTGATTCTGGCTCATGGGGTTTCTCAAAGGAGCATCTCAGTGTGGCTGCAGACCTAGAGATGTCTCACCACCCTTGCTGTGTCTTCTTCTGTTTATGGCTTCCCAGACCCAGCAAAATTAGGCTCTACATAAATATATCTTAATTATTTAATTGGTCACTTGCTTTTTTTTTTTCCTGCTGCTCCACCCCTTATTAAAAAAAAAAAAAAAGAGTATAAAATCAACAAATACAAATATCATTAATCAGTTTCAAACTTTGCCTTCATTTAAAGAAAGTGCTGGTGAGAAGGGAATGGAGCTTCTGTGTTTTAAAAAAATGCAAAAGAAAAACAAATCCTGAGTACTTTTGGTGTTTTTTTGCATAAAAGAACAATAAAATAACCAATCTGAGAATCAATCTGTAAGTTTGTGGGTTTTATAGAAAAAGGATGAACAAGCAATTCCCAGAGGATGCATTTAAGAGCTCTACACAACTCTCTACTTTGAGGTTTGGGTTTTCCTGCCTTTTTAGACTTTTCCCCTACTTTTACCTTCTGAAGATCTTAAAGGGAAAACTGTCAGAGTGTATTTGTGAAGCACCCAGTGAAACAGGGAGGCTCCCCCAGCACCAACAACTCTGTGTGTACTCAGAGCCTTCATCCAAGCACTTCAGCTCTGAGATACAGCCAGTCAAGGTGCCAGGAGTCAAAATTGTCTCACCAAAAACTGGATTTGGGCACTGCTTGGAGCATGAAACCAGCATCTGAGGCTTCCCAAGGCTTGTTCTGTTGTTGGAGGAGCCTGTCCAGTGTGTCTGGGGGTGGCTCTGTGGGGATCTGGGGAGCAGCAAGCACTTGGAGCTGGAGAACAGAGCCAGCAGAGGATGGAGAAGAAAACAATTGCTGAAACCCTGGAAGCTGAGAATTAAGGTTTTAGACTGTGGTAATGTATATAAAGCAGTATGGAGGATTTGGGGTGTAGGCTGAGTCCTGCTTCTTTCACCTTCTTCTTCATGGTTTTGGGTGGTTTTTTCTCATTGGGTGAAAGGGTTCTCATTGAGGACCTGAGGTAGTCAGTAATTAGGTTAAAAGTATAAATAATATAGGTGTCATCTCATTATTGAGTAATTAGAGCTTAAAAAGACCTTGGAAAGAATTAGAGGCATCCATTCTTCCATTTTCTACCTTGTTAGCTGGAACTCCCCACTCATGAGAGTGTGCTATAGATAAGAATTAATAAACACTGAGTCCAAAACTGCATTAATCCTGGCTCTAACAGCAAGAAAAGAAGATAAGAAACCAACAAACAAGACCTGGCAAGAAAAGCCAGGGCAACAGGATGCCATCAGCTGAGGTTCTTGCTGCCTCACCTGCCACAGCCCGTGCTCCTGGGTGAGGGTTGTGGCTGAGTGACAGGAAAGGAAAGAGAGGAGCCTGAGCAGTCACTTGGAAAATAACTGAGCATGCTTTGATGTTTGTTGCAAATGGCATTTCTCCTGCAGAGAGGAACTTCTTCCTGAGCTCCATCCAGCCCAGGGGCAGCCCAAGAGCCTGTAAACCTCCTCTAACTGAGATCACAAACACAGAAAGTCTCTCTGCAAATCCACATTTCATGGACATTTCATCTGGCAGGAGCTGCTGTCTGCACTTGCCATGGTGTGACTTAGGGCAGCTCCGAGCAGGGTGTGAGCCCCTGGGTGAGAAAGGTGGGAGCCAGGGCTGGGAGCATTTTGTGTGCATTTCTCAGGATAAAACACCCAGATGTGCTGAAGGATGGAGGGGTGAAGCCAGGCTTAAACCCCAAAACTGTAACAGCAAGGGGAAAATAAAATGTCCTCTTGCCTCCTATTTGAGATTTGCATTTTGGAAATCATTCCCTCTTGAATTATTGTGCTCTCGCTCTATAAATTTGATGACCTCTGACCAGAAGAAATGAAGTTCAATGATTTCCTGATTTGTTTGAATATGAGCTTCCCAGGGACCTGAATGTCATGGAAGGCTGCAATTTTCGGCATGCTAACTTAGACCTTCTCAAAACAGGTGGCTCTTCAAATGATCATATTTTAAACTATTTCTGAAAAGTGTTATGTATCCAAACAAATTCCACAGCAGGTAAAAAGTCTTGTGATGAAGGCCATGCCTTGGCTGTAATTTATTCAGTAGGATTTTTTTTTTTTTAAATTTTTTTTTGATCAATAGGAGTGGTACCAATCCCACTACTACCTTTAATTTGTGTCACCATTTCTTTTTCCAGTTAAAAATATGAAGAATTGATTTAAAAAAGTCCAAATTGAATATCCATTTGGTTCAAGCTGTAGATGTCGAGTTACACCCACACTTTGTGATATTATCTCAACTTTATGCATCTTCTATTTTCTGTTTTATCTGAGCTCAGGTTTGGTGCCCTTCCTGCTGCTCCCACAGAAAATTCTGCAGCCACCCCAGCACCTTGGATGCTCCCAATCTCCTCTGAATTTCCTTGAAGTTCCTTCTGTGTTTAAATAATGTCAGCTTCAATTGTGCTTGAGATGAAGGTAGAGGAAAACTGAGGGATTGACTCTCTGGTCTCATGGTTAATGCACTCCGATTTGGGATGAGGAGAGGTGTCAAGTTCAATTCTCTGCTTCAAATAAGGAGGATGGATTTGAACTTAAATCTCCTCTATTCCCATGATTAACCCTGGGCAGCTGAATGATGGCTTCATTTCTCCCTTTTCCCTTCTGCTCTGGTCAGGAGAACACTCAGATCTTGTCTCCTACCAGGAAAGGCTGAGGATGTTTGGCCTGGAGAAGAGAAGCCTCCAGGGAAAATTTATTGCAGCCTTTCAGTACCTGCAGGGGATAGAGAGGGACTTTTGACAAGGGATGGAGTGTATGAGGTGGGGGAAGTGGCTTTAAAATGAAGAGGGCAGAGTTAGAAGGGATATTGGGAAGGAATTCCTCCCTGGGAGGGTGGGCAGGCCCTGGCACAGGTGCCCAGAGCAGCTGTGGCTGCCCCTGGATCCCTGGCAGTGCCCAAGGCCAGGTTGGACATTGGGGACAGCCTGGGACAGTGGGAGGTGTCCCTGCCATGGCAGGGGTGGCACTGGGGGGGGATTTAAGTCTCTCCCAGCCCAAACTGTTCTGTGATTCTGTGACTCCACGATTTTTTATGAACAGTGTAAGTTCCCCTCCAGCCAGGGACCAAAGACAGCAGCTCCCAAAAAGCAGGAGTGGAGCTGGGATGTGTCCCCCAGCACCCCCTCCTGCAGGGACAGATGGTGGCAGTGCCAGCAGGCTGGAGCTCACCCAGTGACCAGTGCACCCACCCAGGGCATGGTGGATCCCAGATTCCCCCCAGGAGCTGCTTCCAGAGGAGGGGAAGCAGAGCAGAGCCAGCATCCATCCTGTGCATCTCAACCAACAGCTTTGAGCTGAGTTCCTGCCATGGGGATTATTTCAATCCCTGTTTCACCTCAGACCTGTCTCCATGGGAGTGTTGGATGTGGAGCCTGTCAGAAATTTCAAAGGAACATGACATCAAGGGTCTGTTAATGTTTCCTCTTCCCTGCTGGTGCCAGGAGCAGGACTCCACTGACATCACTCCAGAGCCTCCAGTCTGCTGCCAATGCAATAAATCTCTTTATTTCAGAGGGTAACAACTCTGTGGGAAGGTCACATTGTCCCTCACTTGTCCCTGAGAGCAGCCAGCATCCATGGAGAGAGAGGATGCCACAAATTCTGCAGGTGGTGGAGCTTCAATGCTCAAGCTCTACCCAAAATCTGCTCCAGAAACACGTGGCCTTTACGTGCTATGAATTATTTCCAAAGGGAGCTTGACTCCTTTCCAGATAAAATATTGTGACTAGAGAAAGAAAAGCAAACACACAAGGGTTAAAAATGTGATGGGGTAAATAAATAGTTTGATAAGATAATGATCTGAGACCAGCTGTTGCTGAAAAAACCTTTATTATTATAAATCATCAGAGGCCTTATAAAGTACAGACTTGCCAGAACAACACCAAACAGAAATGCTTCTGTAATAATTAAATATGCAAAATTCACAACTCTCTTGAGAATTTATTTTTTTCAGGGATAGGTCCAAATCTATTTCACTTTCATGAAAATCTTATGTCCTTGCTATGATTTATTAAATCATTTAAATCATGATTTGTATTGAGACAATGAAGATATAATTGTAAGATTACCCTGGTTGTAACATAGCAGTGGTAGAAATTTCCAGATAAATTCTCATACTCTTTCTTCTTTTTACTGGGGGAAAAAGTGGAATTTTGAGAAATTCTGGACATGCCAAGCTGCACTAACAGGTGCTGGGGCAAACCTTAAATTTCTTTCCACGATTAATTTCTAGCAGCTAATACACACCAATATTGCTGGAATTCAGCCCAAATTTGGAAGGACACAGAAGGAACAATGCTGGTGAGGAAGCTGGGAGAGGACAGATGTTGGGGGAATATTTTCCATGTGGAATGTGTGTGTTCACACAGCTGAGAGGAGCTGAGTTGTGTTTTCCCAGAGCTATAACCAGAGGGTATCAGCTCTCCTGGTGTGAGATCCTGTAAGAAAATGAGGCATAAACAGGCCTTGCAAAGTTAAGCAATATCAATTTATCCCCCTGAGGCAGGAAAAGATAAAAATAACTCAGGGTTTGTGAGAATGGAGAGAAGCTAATAAATTGCTTTTTAACCAAAACCAAACCAAACAATCTCTTCAGAAGGTGACAACAGCTGAGGGCACCGGGGCTGGTGGAGAGACCACACTTGACCCTTCCCAGAACAGCCCCTGAGCCTTCCCACCAAAATCCCAATTATTTCCAGGCAACAATTCCCTTTGGCAGCTCCCAGCTGCTCTGAGGGAAACTGGAGCTGCCCTGAGCCCCCTCCTTTAAAGCTGAGCTGAACAGCAAATCCTTGGAGGCCCTGGCTGGAGGCAGGGGTGGCAATGTTCACACGTTACAGCCATCACTTATATTCACATTATCTCCTTTCTCTTCCCAGGAAATCTCTCCTGAGGCCCTGCACAGACCCTGAGCACTCAGCCTGCCAACACTCCAGTGTCACAGTGACACAGCAGTGTCACCCCCCTAAGGGATGCTGGCTCCAAGGCGTGGCTTTTGACACTGCCAGTCCTCATTTTGCCTGAAAGTTCCAGCAGCTTTTGCTGCCTCTCCCTGCTTTACAGAATCACAGAATCACCAGGTTGGGAGAGACCTTAGAGATCATTGAGTCCAACCCAGCCCTAACACCTCAGCTAAACCACAGCACCCAGTGCCACATCCAGGCTTTTTTAAACATCCAGGGATGGTGACTCCACCACCTCCCTGGGCAGACTGTTCCAGTACTTTATTATTCTTTCTGTAAAAAACTTTTCCCTGATATCCAACCTATATTTCCCTTGGCACAGCTTGAGGCTGTGTCCTCTCGTTCTGTCAGTTCTGCCTGGAGAAAGAGACCAACCCCAGTGCCCACAGCCACCTCTCAGGAGTTGTGGAGAGTGATGAGGTCACCCCTGAGCCTCCTTTTCTCCAGGATAAACAACCCCAGCTCCCTCAGCCGTTCCTCACAGGGTTTGTGTTCCCAGCCCCTCTCCAGCCTCGGGGCCTCCTCTGGATGGGCTCAAGCATCTCAATGTCCTCAACTGAGGGAACAGAGCTGGACACAGCACTCAGTGTCCTAACCTGAGACACCCAGCACTGGACACATCACTCCAGATGTCCCTCAGCAGTGCCAGGCACAGGGCAGGAATGCTCTCCCTGCTCTGGACATGTTCCATCCCCTCACTCCCCTCCCTGCTGCTCTGGATCCTCCCCCTTTTGGAAGCTCTGGCTGCTGTTGAGCTGCAGTCACATCATTTCCCTTGGTTTGGTGCAGGATCTTTGTGTGGAGCAGGGCTGCTCTGGGCAGGTGCTGAGGGGCTTTAGGAAGGACCTGAAGATGGCACAGATTCACAAAATGACATTTTAATCACGCCTTGAGCAATTTGCTAATTACATTCAACAGCACTTAGAGGAAAGACAGGACTTGTCAGGGTTTTGTAGAGACAAGAGGAAAATTGGTTTGGGGACACTACTGATTATTACAAATGCTGAGGTTGTCATATTATCCAGAAAAGGCACGGTGGAAAATACGAGCAAAAGTCATATTTGCAATTTTCTTTCCAACTTTTTTTTGGAGTAAATTTGATCACAAGTTTATACTTTTTTTTTTTTTTTAAATTCCAGCAGTAGGTTTTTTCTATATTTAAGTATGTATAATGGATCTGCTAAAAACCATCAGAGACCATTAAGCCAGAGGAGCATGAAATCAAGTAGAAATTATTATTTTAATTCTATGCGCTTGTGCATAGCAGTATGAACATGGTGCCAAATAAACATTCATCAGAACTCCAGCTAGTACCCAAGGCAGTAACCTGATTTTCAGTTTGGAAGCAGGGAATACACCCCTGCACACATTTCAAGACAGATTTAGCTGCAAAGCCCAGCTCGTGTATATTCTGACAGCAAAGGAAAATGTCAATTACTCAAAAGTCATTTTATTATTAAAAAAACTCTCCAAATGGCAGCACTGGGCCTTGACAGAGAAGGATCCACCTGTGAACTTTGGCAATCACGTGTGGGTACAGAAACACCAGCTGTTTAACTTTTAAAATTAACTTTGTTCAATGCTGTTTCACCGTGAGCAGGTTTAGGGTCTGGATCTCCCAGGTAACTCCTAAAGGGAATCTCCTGTTTTCCTGGGTGTAGTTTGTGGCAGAGATCCCTGGTGTGTTCCAGGCACAGGAAAATAAATGTGATTTGTTGTGCCTAGCACTGATCCTGTAGGTGTGGCAAAGGTACACTACAAGGTTGTTTGAAAGTTAATTTAACTGGTGATGGACAAGTGGCCAAAGAGGAAGATCAAAACCTGATGTTTTGTTTTGGAGACAAAATCTTAGGAGACTTGGATGTCATCCTCCTAGAATATACAATATTTCTCCTTTTCACAGGATCAATTCTAGACTTCAACTTGCTGTAGCTGCACATTATAGGAGAGTTTGATCAAAAAGTTTGGATAATTTTTTTCAATCAGCAGTTGTGGCTTACCATTCTGATTCTTCTTCTGATTCAGATGTCATACTCAGGGCTTAGGCACAGAACCTTGTGCCATCTACCTTCCAGCAGTGCTGCTGTGCAGGCTCCACACTGAAAATATGTTCAGGAAACCTTTTTATGTGTTCAAGGCTGAGCCACACAAAAATAACCTCGTTTGCCAGGGCTTGGAGAAGACACTGTGGTTGCAGGTCAGCTCTGCTTTCTTATTTCTGTGTGCTGATCTTGAGGGAGGGGTTTGTTTGACATCTCCACACTTGTGAGTGAAAATAAAAAAATAAACTTGCTCACAATTTGGATTCACTTGAAGGGCTCATAAATATGGATGTTTGTAGCAGTGATCATATGATGGGGCAGGAGCAGAAAATACTTGACTCCATAATCATGTAAAGACTCCAGGTCTTGTATTCAGTGTCATAGTGAGAAAGGAACTGAAACCTGTTAAACCTCTCCTCATTCCTTCACCATAAATCTGTTCTCTTCACTTGCCAATACCAAAAATCTTCCTACCAACACTCCTGATCTAGTGCTGGGGTAAGGAGTGAGGGGCTGCTTCCTTTCTCCTTCACAAGGACCCCAGAAGAGCAGTTCACTTACAGCATGAACACCCAAGTGGTTTTCAAGCTACAGCAGTTTTTTCACCAACAGCTGTCTCAATTATCCTAAAAATGTTCAGATGTGATCTGGAAAATGAGTCCTTGCCTCCAAACAGAAGTTTGCTGTACACTGAGCTAAGAATAGGTGAACTTGTCTGGATGCTTCTTTAGGCCTGTCACATCGTGTTTGCCAGACACATCCATGAGCAGCAATCCTCACGGTGAAAATGGAATATATTAACCACAAGCAGCCTTTTTTAAGTGCTGCTGCCTTGTCTCCCTGGCCCACCCTGCCATTCTTGCTTCCCTTTTTGGAGCAGCTTCCAAGGAAATGTGAATTTCCTCATGAAAATTCCTGGGATGTAAATGATTTAGCACCTAGCTGAGGATGAAGGGCTGATGGGGCAGGATGTGCCAGGCTGTGGCTGCACTCTGCTCTCTGTCCAGGCAAGAGAGGAGCTCCCCTGGAGGGTTTCAGGGAGATGATTCCCAGCCCTATTGGATTCAGGGCTGCTACTGCCACTTTTATATCCAATTAATTCATTTTACAGACAGGCTTTTTTTATTTTATTTTTTTTAAGGGAGGGAACTATGGTACTGCTAGAAAGATAAGTAGAATAATGCTCTGTTACAAGCTAATTTATTAATTTCTTATCTGTTACAGTTCTTAAAAGCTATCCCAGCTCAGGGAGAAGAAAAGGGACCCATCCTTTCTGGAAAGGGATTGAAACCCAGAGGAAAAGGGGCATTCCCCAAGGGTCTTTATGGAACCTGCCTAGGAGACTCTAATCTGGGTTCCCTGAATCCCAAATTGAGCCACACAGGAATCTGCCTTCACTTCTCTCACTGCATTTTAAAAGGGCTCAGAGGGTGATTCCTGGGGATGTCAGCAGCCCACTCACAGCTGCTAACAAATTCCACAGACAAAAGGTGGGAAAAAGGTGAGGCACCAAAGCTCAGCTTTATGGAGTAGGAAAATACCCAGCAGGAGCAATTGAAAAGGAGAAAGTCCTCACAAGTAATCTGTGACACTCAAGTGTGATCTTCATGAGCATCCACAAAGAGCAGCAGCTGGTCTACAGCCTTTCCTTCCTTCCCAGGTAAATAATCTGATTTAGCTGGTGATATATTATAATTGAAAGTTGAATATTACAGCACATCTTCTCCTTTGTTTCCAGGTCAGTTTAATGGTCTGGTCTAACCCTCAGACTAGAACTGCACTGGGCCATTCCCCTTGGGTGAGAAGTGGACAAAAACTCCTGTAGTTCCAGTGTAAAATGCAAAATGAAGCAGCTCAGCCCTTACACTGCCTTGCAGCACGGAAATAAGTGGCTGTAAGGAAAGGATGAAACAACATTTCCCTGCTTCCCCTTCATTCCTGCCTTCTTGATGCTGTGTGTGCTGCCCTCTGCTCTGTCATGTCCTTCCCTGGCTCTCAGAAGGAGGAGGATTCCCTGGAAACACTGAAGAGATGCAGGCAGCTCATGAATAACAAAGTGCAGGGAGCAGTTTCCCAGACTCTGTGGTTTCAGAAAAAGCCTTACAGGAGTTCAGGGCACCTGAAATCCCCAAAATTTCCATGTGGGGGGAGAGGCATCTCTCTCCTCAGTTTGCACTGTGTGAGGAGGGGCTGTGAGCTCAGGAGGGTCTCCTGGTGGTGTCAGGGGGGTCACATCTCCCAGAGTGAGCTGGAATGGGACAATTCAACCCCAAGGTGCAAGTGGACCCAAACTGATCCAAGGGTCAGACCTGGTGACCCTTTGTGCATTTTGTGCCCATTTTGGGTCCATTTTGTGACCATTTTGGATCCCCTTTGGGTTTATCCCTGGCCAGGCTCTTGTCCTGCCCAAGGTGTACCCTAAAGGCCTTTCAATAAATCTCTGCTTTATTCTCCAGCTCTGTGCAGTCTCTGTTCCAGCTCAGCCTTCCCAAGGCATCACCCCCAGCCCAGGCTGCTCAGATTTGCATTTAATCCATCAGGTAAAGAGCTTTGGGCTGGTCACAGGCCAGAAATGCAGCCAATCATTCTGTCCTTTAATTCTTCCAGGAAATATCAGCATAGTTTGGGAAAATAACTGAATGAATGAGTGTTTGCATGCCTGGGATGTATTATCTCCGCAGTATGGTTTGCTGTCCCTTACAGAAGATGGCAGAGACAAGAGGGAAAGCAAAGGAATCGAGAATTCCAAAGTCTATGATGAATTTGGAGCTTTCCATATAGATTCCAACAACAGGAGCAGCCTCCAATTCTTCCTGAGTTGCCATGGATTAGGAATGCTTTAGTGCTGGTTCCTAATCCTGGTGCTCATTAACACTCAGCTGGCTGGGGGAAAACAAGGCAGGAGATGTTTGGGGGCTGATTGCAGGAGTTCAGATCTCCTGAGCTGCCTGTAAACTTCATTTTAGCCCTAATGTAACAGAGACATCACAGTGAAGTATTGATTAAACTGCTGCACCAGGCAGGCTGGAAAACTCAGTTTCAAGGTACAGCTCTGAGTATTTTTCACAGCAAACAAGCAGCCCCTGACAGCCCCTGCCTCTGACACGGGGCTGGTGACATTCCCAACCTTTGCTGCAGGAATCTGGGGAGCTGCAGCACCAGGAGAGCTGGGGGCAGGCAGGGACCAGGCTGCTGATCCTGCTCAGTGCCACCACCTTAATTACACCCAGTGTCTGAGGGGTTTTACATGGGAAAGCTTTATTTTTCTTTCTCTTTTCCTTTCTGCTGTTTCATTTCTCTCTTGCACACCACTGGCTCCAGCTCTGCTCCACTTCCAAATGCCTTTCCCCTGGATAATTCAGATTGCAATCTCTTTTGCAGGTTACTTTCCTTGTGACCTCTGAATTCCCTGAATTTCTGACACAATTTTTGTTGGCATGTTGGAAAGAGTAAAGCAATACAGAAAACAACAGAGAATGGTGCCAAAACTACATTTATTTATTGGGCTTCTTCAGCCCCTTGTGCTCTTTGCAGAGCAAACCAGAATTATTCCCACTTGATGCCTTTTCCCCATCCCAGTTCCTATATTTGATTTTCCTTGCTGTGACCTTGGAATTACTCAGCAGGCAGTGCTTAGAACAGTAGCCAGAGCAACAAAAACCTCTTCTGCCTAGCAGCCCATTGGCAGAGAGCTAAAATTGCTGCAAAATCACATTGTAGATTTCAAGTATTTACTTGGGCTTAACAATTCTTATAAATGTTCATGTTATGTTAAAATGCAGGAGGGAGCTGAGAGGTTCTGAAGTTTTCCTTTAACAACGTGGAATCTCCAGTTTATCAGAATCTTAGGATGGTTTGGGTTGGATGAGACTTTAAATCCCACCCAGCGCCATGGCAGGGACACCTCCCACTGTCCCAGGCTGTCCCCAGTGTCCAACCTGGCCTTGGGCACTGCCAGGGATCCAGGGGCAGCCTGGGCACCGTCCCAGGGAAGGAATTTCTCCCTAATACCCAACCTAAAACTCCCTTCCTTCACCCTTCAGGCCATTCCCTGTGTCCTGCCCCTCCATCCCTTGTCCCCAGCCCCTCTCCAGCTCTCCTGGAGCCCCTTTAGGCCATGCCAGGGGCTCTGAGCTCTCCCTGGATCCTTCTCCTCTCCAGGGGAACATTCCCAACTCTCCCAGCCTGGTTTGTTTCCCTCTCCTGAACCAAAGGTGTTTCAGCTCCTCCAATGCAGGAGGAGCAGAGTTGGGCACTGAGGGGACAAATCCCAGCGTGGTCCTTGGCAAACCCAGGCTGCAGGGCTCAGCTCAGCAGGATTTGTCCTCACCAGGGATTTTTAAATGATACAATCTAAAGCCATCTGAGTAGATAAGAGGGGTGATTGATTGCTAATAATACTTTAGGTTAAATTGCACTTTTTTTTTTTTCTTTTTTTTCAATCTGCTCTGTGTCCTATGCTCCTGTTAATAAATTTTAAATCCACCTTTGGATTTCGTGGAGAATTTTAAATTGGCTCAGAAGTACAATCTATAGGACAAAATTTAATCTGTGGTGATTTTTCAGGTATAACAAGACACTAAAAATTGTTCAACATTATAACAGGGCTGTGCTGCAAGAAAACTGGTTTATAACATAAAAAAGCTGCCCAATCTCCGTGAATATTGGCCACATTAATGCCTAATTTAATTAGTTCATTAGTAATATAAACATATTTCTGCCTTTACTCTTTCCCTACTAGTATTACAAATGCTGCATCCTTATCTTACCTAGTTTTTTCTAAATTTAATATGGATTTATTCCTAAGCATTCCTTCCATGATAACTGATAACTAATTTCAAATTCTGCCCGAAAGAGGCACATAAACAGACATTAAAACCCACAGCTAACATCGTGAGGTGGCAGTGAAAATTTAATGGTGGAGACATAAATTCAGCCTAATTTTATTGCAATTCTTCAGGAATCCTTTTTTCTAAACATTGCATCAATTTCCAAATCCATTTGTTATCCATTATATCAGAGGATAATGAAACCATTTAATACACTATAGCCTGTCATATATACTTCTCTTGGTGTTTCATTTTAATTTAGCTTACTTAGGAGACACTTAACTGATTGTCATTCTTAAATTTAATAGGCAAAATCTATCTTTATCTTGTTCTTTTCTGTAGATTAATATTAATCTTATTCCGTGATAAGTTTCTACCATTAAGACAAAAAGGATTTCTTAAAAAAAAAAACAAAAAAAAAAAAAACTCTTGGCTGGCAGAATTATCTAGACCATGTTCTAGGGATGAAAATATAATAAATTCTCCAGCTTTGTGGAATGGTGCAGCTTGGGAAAAGACAAAATGAGTCCAAAAAATGGGGATATCCAGACCACCCTAAGAGTGATTTGAGATAATAACTGACAGAAAGTAAGGTACATCAAGGTAATAAATGGGAGAGGCTGTGGATGTCCCATCCCTGGAAGTATTCTGTGAGTCCAAGGAAAGAGAAGAAGGTCAGAAAATCATGGAATTGTTCTCCAGCTCCCTGTTTAGTTTTTGCACATACAGGGGTTGGCCTCCAGTGCATCCCAAATATCTTGGGGAGCTTTGGCCAAGGGAAATGGAAAATGTCACCACTGTGGCCTTGTCCCTGTCCTCCCTCCCCTCCTCACCACGGAACAACCACCCAGAACTGCACCTGGGTGATGCCAACTACTCCAAGATATTGTTTAAAGCTTTGGGAAAGTCCAGTGAAGGATTTTTGTGGAATGGCTTTCTCCAGACCCTGATTGTCAAGGCTCCAGCAGCTCTGGCTGAGGGCTGAGCTGGAACTCTCCATGTCACTTCAGGGAGAATGCTTGGGAATCCCAGAGAGGGATCCAGGGATGAGGGGATTTGGGAATCTCAGAGAGGGATCCAGGGATGAGGGGATTTGGGAATCTCAGAGAGGGATCCAGGGATGAGGGGATTTGGGAATGCCAGAGAGGGATCATGGGATGAGGGGATTTGGGAATCCCAGAGAGGGATCCAGGGATGAGGGGATTTGGGAATCTCAGAGAGGGATCCAGGGATGAGGGGATTTGGGAATCACAGAGAAGGATCCAGGGATGAGGGGATTGTCCCCAGGCCTTGTCACAGGCACTGGGTTCTGAACCTTGACATGTCCCAGGAGGACACCTGGGCATGGAGAAGAAACGTGGGGTTTGCTCTCAACTCTGCCTCGTGTCCTTTTCCTTCTTGTCTTGTTCTCTTTTCTCTCTTTTCTCTCTTTTCCTTTTTCCCTTTTCCCTTTTCTCTTTTTTCTCTTCTCTCTTCTCTCTTCTCCCTTTTCCATTTTCCCTTTTCTCTTTTCTCTTTTTTTTTCTTCTCTCTTCTCTCTCCTCTCTCCTCTCTCCTCTCTCCTCTCTTCTCTCTTTTCTTTTCCCTTCTCTCTCCCTTCTGTTTAGCAAATTCCTGGTTCAATCATCCAAAACTGCATCTCTGCAACACTGCTGTGAGCCTGTGACTGAGGAGA
The DNA here is from genome assembly GCA_013389925.1 of Aegithalos caudatus. Classification (NCBI taxonomy): domain Eukaryota; kingdom Metazoa; phylum Chordata; class Aves; order Passeriformes; family Aegithalidae; genus Aegithalos; species Aegithalos caudatus. The sequence goes on along the minus strand of WEIU01010842.1, from coordinate 903,166 downwards.
GCTCAAAGCAAAGCCCACCCAGCCCAGTGCTCCCCAAATTTGCCAAATCTTGCAGTGCCTGCAAAGAGTGAGCTGCGCTTCAGCTCCTCCAGCTGCCTTTGTGAATTTTTAAATGAGTTTGGGAGCAGTGGGGAAGTGCCAGGAGTCTGGGAAAAAGCAAATGTTGTTCCAGTATTTAAGAGAGTGAGATGTGATGACCCTGATAATTACAAGTTTGTCAGGTTGATACTGGGCCTGGAATGGCTGCTGGAGGATCTGATTAATAAAGGATTAACAGTAGAGACCTAATTAATGCCAATCAGTGTGGGCTTAGGGAAAGAAGATCCTGTCAAAATTGCTTTTTTTTTTTTTCCTGAATGAGATTACAAATTTTGTTGATAACCATGGTAATGTCCTGTAACAGCCCTCTATAAAACATCTGACTCGGTACTGCATGACTGATTAAAAAAACAGAGAGATACAAAACAAACAGATCACGTAAAATGGGGCCAAAACTGGCTGACAGGGCTCCAAATAACACTGAGTGACCTTTACCAGCCATGTAATTCTTTTGCTGATGGACTCCATGAATTTCTCATTGTTATTTGGCTGTTTTATTTATGATTTCAAAGGGAAAAAAAATCAAAAATTCTGATTTATCGTGGCTGTAAATCCTTTAGTCTTTTCTGCAAGCTGCTGCCAGGCCTTGCAGGAAGAGTGAGGGGGTGAACATTCTAACTCCATAATTGGCCAGGAATAAATAGAAATAAATAGAAATATGTGGCCCTTAAAATGGAAAAGTTTGGACCATCAGGCAAGAAATCATTCAAGTTTTAATCCCCCCCTGTGAACATGGAACACAAGTAGCAGAAATGCATTTTTCTGCTTTAGCACTGGTGAGGAGTTGAAATCACCCCAGAAATATTGTCAGTGCTTAGAGTTTAGGTGATTAAAAGTTGGGCAAAGGGTTGTGGCTGATTCTCTGCCAAACCCAGGCTCCAAGTTTTCCAAGAGTTTTCCTGGATAATCTCCAGCTCCCTAAAGAATGAAGGCAGGATGGGCAAAGGGCTGGAAATGCCCTCCAGCCTTTCCACCTGGGGCTGCAGGAGAAAACCCAGCCCAATTAGAGAGCCCAGATTTGTGTTGTGTGGTGTTTGTTGCTGCCAGGGGGGCTCTGGGAGCTTGGGGTGGAATTTGCTGTGTCTGTATTTACTGTTCTCATCTGCAGGCTTCAGGTCTTGGACCTTCAAGATTTAGGTTCAGCAGCAAACAGAGCCAGAGCATCTCCTACTTTCCTCCAAAAGATTAATTATTAGATTGCATGA
>WEIU01010842.1:880190-901797 GCA_013389925.1 Aegithalos caudatus | reverse complement strand
AAAAAAAGCACCAAATGCAGAGTTGTCTTTATAAATATCTCCCAAGCCTGAGATAAAAGGGATAAGGCTGGTAGGACACCTGATGTGTAGCCCAATTAACCAAAACTTTTATGTTCAGCTGTTATAATACATTTCTTCAGTATTTTAATAAACCTTAACCATATGTTTGAGGTGGTTATTGCAAGGAGATTAAAGCTGAGGTCCTTAAAACCCCCAACAATCTTTTCCTTTTTATTTGACAGTATTGTGTTCGAATAATGTTAAAACCTTTTAATTCAGTGAAATAAATTTACTCAGAAATTAATACAAGAGAACTGTCATTTATCCTTTACCTGCAAGAGAGGAAATTAAAATTGACTTTCCAGAGGATCTTACAGTAATGCTGGAACCATTTTCAAACTTTGGTCAAGAATATTGCAGAGGCAGTTTAAGTTTCTCTCAAGGATTCAAATCTCAGACTACACTGTCTTGTTACATAGTAAAATATAAATAAATGAAAGCATAGGGTGAAAATCCAGCCTTTTTAATAATAAATAGGAGCATGAGGGGGATTTGTGGGATGCACCAAGAAAAGCCTGGAGCTCACAGAGGTGTTTGATCTGTATTTTTTCTGGAAATTCAATATCTGCTGACTTTCCTTCAGCAATATCCTCTGTCTCATGGCCATGTGACACTCAGCTCTTGAGCAGGACTCTTCCTCAACACATGGACCTCAAAGTTCTCAGCACAAAAATTGATTTCAAAATACTTTATATTAACACTGTAAATAAAATTTAGCTGTTCAGGAGTATTAGAGTAAAAAGCCAACTTTTGATTTCGTTTAAGAGTTTGAGGGAACCGAGTAGAAAAGCTCTAGCAGTGAGAAATTATAAAGGAAATGAAAGTTTGACCATTACACAGTGACTTTTAAAACATTATTACCTCTCCTGGGGGTGGCTGATATTGAAGGAACCGAATTTAAAAGAATATGGTTCAAGTGATAAAATCCACATACCAAACTGCAAATGATTGCCCTGTTTTTATTATTCACATTACGATTCCCAAAACACCATTTTTTTTCCTGGTGCTTTAATTATTTTCCCCACCAAGTCTTCCAAAGGTTCATTTGAGGCTTGTGAACCTAAGAAACTTTTTTTTTTTTTTAATAAAAAGAAAGATAATCAGTGAGGAAGATTGTTTTGCAGGGCTGATTCTCTTAGGTATTTCCAACACCAGTGATAAACCCTTCAAGTCCATCTGCAGAAAATGTGAGTTTAGAAAGGTGACTCCAGGATAAGCACTGAACCCACCTGGAATTGGCTGTAAAACCTGACAGCTGATTCAAACAGGTCCAACTCTCCTTTCTTAAACATCCTGGATGTGAGAATCCACAAAGCTGCCAGCAGGATTAGATTTGGGAAGGAATTCCTCCCTGTGAAGGAACCTGGCACAGGTTGTGGGTGCCCCTGGATCCCTGGCAGTGCCCAAGGCCAGGTTGGACATTGGGGACAGCCTGGGACAGTGGGAGGTGTCCCTGCCATGGCAGGGGTGGGAATGGATGGGATTTAAGGTCCTTTCCAACCCAAACCATTCTGGGGTTGTGGTGGGACACCAGCACTGCCTCCTGCTCTGAGGGCTGTGCTTGGAACCCCCCAGAACCTCCAGAGCTGCAGATGAGAGCGTGGCCACCCTCCCTCCTTGGGAATACCTTTGGAATGTGCCTCTAATGGAAGTGGTGTGGCTGAAATTAATGTCAATAGGGGACATGCACAGGCATCGAGGGGAGTATTGGCTTCATAGTGTGCTAATTAAAAAATATTCCCCTATTGTACCTTACCCCACTCCTATAACCAATTTACTCTGCAGAAGTGATTAGCATACTAATAGCCTTCCCTCCAGCTCACAGATAGAGCTCCAGTTGAGAATATCCATTAAATCTGAAGTTACACAACCTGTGAGGTGCAATGAGAGAAGTAAAACTTGTTAAAGGCTTCCTCTGTATGAGTTTATTTTGTTACCACTTTCTGTTTTCCAGCTTTAGTTTTCAATGCTCACCTAACAGCAATTCCCAGGCGTGGAGTGCTCAATTCAATACCTAAAGACAAAGACATCTCTCATCATGCACCTCCTTACTAAATAAATGCTTAAGTTTGACTTCTCTGTCTCTGTCTGATTCCCCTTTTCTCTCCTTCTGTTGATTTGAAGTCTTCCCCTTCCCTTTTCTCTCTGTTATCTTTGCTTTTCCTCTTTTCCCAAGGTGTGGAAATGTCTGTGCCATTCTTCATCACTTCTACCACAGCCCTGCTGCTCTGCTTCAGAAGGACTCAACCCTGGAAGTGTTTTCAATGAGGAATAAACTTCAGAAAGAGCAGGGCTGTGTGAAATTTCACTATCACTGCTGCTTCCCAGGAAATCTGTTTTCTAATTGTTTTCCACACACAAAAAATATTCCCATTCACAAGACATGAATCCCATTTAAAAGAAAAGAAAAAAAAAAAAAGCCATTAGCACAATGTTGACACAACTTGACTCCAAACAATAAATATTTTGATACAAATGTTCTCCAATAACATCCAAGCTACAGTTTTTGTGGACCTGGTTTTATTCTCTAAGGCTCAGCTGGGATGTCAGTAGCACCACAATTTTCATCCAGGAGATTCTCATGGAATTCTTCTTGTAGGAACAGGCCTGAGGAAAGCAGCTGTTCCACAAGAGCTGCTTTGGAGGTTGGAGATGCCCTTTTTAAGTCCCCAGGCTGATCACAGGAGCCTGAAACACTCAACATTCCCATCTCTGTAGCAGGTTCAACCACGGTGCCTTTGGCAAAATTCCTCCAGACCTCACCAAGGCCTTGGCAAACACAAATGGAAGAGCAAAAATTGCAATAAAAAACGTATCTCGAGGGAGCATCAGAGTCAGAAAACATTTCCTTCTTTCAGGCAAAACTTAAAGGGAATCTGATGTAAAAATGTGAATGCAAAGAGATATTTTGGTTAAATGGGTTTCAATTGTTCTGACTGACAGGAAGGTTGCAGCTTCCTCTGACAAGGACAGTGCAGACACGTCAGACTGAGGCAGAAATGTTGGCAGGGACTATCTAATAACCAGCTCCCTGATGTGATGGCAATATCCTTTTACTTGCAGTGAATAAGTGTCAAAATACCTGCTTGCTGAATCACATAAATTGCATGGAGTTATAAAATTCAAAATAGACTCAATTTGAAAATCTCTTTTTTTCTGCCAAGGTCCCAAACTCTTCTAATCCCTTTGTCTTGACACAGCAGCACTCTGAGAAACCTCTGTGGCTCTGCCTTTTTCTGTGGGGGCTAATATAGAAATAATCTACCTGTAATTAAAAAAGATAGATATCTTCCAGCTCAAAGATTACAGCTCATTACTTCCCTTGGTCTCATGTGAAAAGCTTCTCATCTATCTTGTCAAAAAATGTAATCCAGGAGCCTTTCCTCTTTGAGAAGCACAAAGTTTTTCCAGAAGGACATTGGAGGGGAAGAGTTTGTGTTTGAGAGGGGGAGAGAAGGCCCTGCCCTCAGTCTGGTGTCACTCCTTGAGCTGGGCTCATTCCAAGGAAACCTGACTGAGGTGGCTTTGTCACTTTTTATTTATAGTTAGCTGTTTATTCTTGTTAGCTGTTTACTGTTGTTAGACACTTATTTGTTATTGAATACCTATTATTAGTAGATATTTAGAATAGAGACCCAACAAGGAAAAGGACAATCAAGCCTCTAAAGGGGGAAAATGATGCCTTCAGTTTTCTCTCCCCTGTATCCCAGCTCTGTGGTGCCCAGGGTGCAGCTCTGAGCTCACAGTCAGGGGCACTCAGCTCTGCACACAGCAGGGACACAAAACAAATCCTTGTCCTGCTCACACCAAGGACAACTTTCAGCCCCAAAGCACAAACAAGGGTGGCTGAGGGAGGAACAAGAAGGATGGGAGCTCCCAGCCTGGAGCTGGAATGGGACAATTCAACCCCAAGGTGCAAATGGACCCAAACTGATCAAAGGGTGAAACCTGGTGACCCTTTGTGCATTTTGTGTCCATTTTGTGTCCATTTTGTGACCATTTTGTGCCTCCCTTGGGTGTAGCCCTGCCTGGGCTCTTGTCCTGCCTTTCAATAAATCTCTGCTTTATTCTCCAGCTCTGTCCAGGCTCTGCTGTCCAGGACCTGCTCTGTGCAGAGCTCACTGGCACTGTGAGCTCAGAGCTGCACTCCTGGGCAGCACAGAACCTGAAATACATGAAAACTACAACTGAAGGCATCACTGTGACTGCAGAGTGGCAATGCCATGTCACTGAACCAGGACAGGCTGGGAGGGCTCACAGTGAGCACTCTGTGCTCTGGGGATGTGATGGGGAGGGGCCCAAATTGCTTTTGGTGTCTCAGGAAACTGCAGCTCGTGGGAATTGCTCATCAGGAACCCAGGCAGTTTGTTCTGAAGTTTCCCCAGTTGCCTCCTGCTTCCCAAGAGGATAAAACTCTCCCTAATGGATTATTGAGGAGTTTGGAGCAATCTGGTCTTGTGCAAGGTGTCCTTGCCCATGGCAAGGGGTTGGAATGAGATGATCTTTTAGGTCTTTTTAAGCCCAAGCCCTTCCATGGTTCTTTGATAAATTTAAAGCAAGAAATTCCAAAGCAGAGCTGGGTAATGAAGGTTTCAGCACATGCTGTTCTTCACAAACTGTGGCTTCTAAAGCAAACAGCCACAAATCCCTTGCCACATCTTCCTCCATTGTGCACAGAGCCATTCAAAAGAAAAAGAAATAATCAACACACATGAAATCATAGATGGAAAAGTGATCTTGGGGGAAAGGCAAGGGGTTTCTGGTTCTCATGAAAAACTTCATTTAGTGGCAGTGTAGTATGAGCAGAGAGTTGTTGAGAAGGGCAGGGCACTTTGACAGACAAGGACTGGAATCAAATCCTCAAAATGGTGATGATAAAGACTTTTTTTTTTTTTAAAGACTCAGACCTCAGTTGATCAGTTGATGGGAAAGATGTGGGATTGGGTATAAGAATCTGTTACTACAATATAGCAGGAGAGAGTATAAAAAAATTAATAAAACTTGTCTATTCTTTTGTGTGTTGGGGAAACTGTTAAATTTTATGATGTTATCTTGTAGAACTGCTCTGCTCCTCCTGTGTGTCAGTCTCCAGCTCACCCTCACTGACAAATCAGCCTCATTGCAGCTCATCTGGAGCATCTTTAGCCAGGCAGAGTGTATGGGAAAATAAAACAAGTTCAGGGAAGAACAGTTGCACATGAGATACTCAGGAATTATATCCCTGTTAAGGATTTCTGTGAGCTGGGGCAGAAGGTCACAGTGCAATGTGTGAAGCAAACCCAGAGCAAAAGTCTCCTGGGCACCTGGTGCTTCAACATGAACAGCTTAACACACATAAAATGCTGTGTGCTCCTTAAACTGCTCCCAGCCTTTAAATCTGGGCTGAAATAGTGCCTGGGTGATCAATTCCTGAGCACACAGCTCCTGCCCTGCCATGGGGAGAGCAGGGAAGGGGTGGAAATGCAGATCCCTGCTTTGGGGGAGGTTGTGAGAGGACAAGGTACCTTTTAACCTCTGCTCTCAGCAGTGCAGAACACTTAGGGATGTGATGGAGGAGGAATTAGGAAAAAAAAAAATGAAGGACTTTTAAGGGAAGCAGGTCTGTTAATAGGGTCTGTTCATAAGTAATGAAAAGGGATAAAGTGCCCAGAAATGGAGTGACAGGGCTGAACTAAGGAGGGTAAATGGATTCCTACAAAAATCCTGGAGAGTCTCCTTGAAATATTTTATATTAAATTGGCCTTAGGATGAAGGAGGGTAGATTAGATTAGATATGAGAAAGAAATTCTTGGCTGTGGCTGCCCCTGGATCCCTGGCAGTGTCCAAGGCCAGGTTGGGCAGGGCTTGGAGCAGCCTGGGACAGTGGAAGGAGGCTCTGGATGAGCTTTAAGGTCCCTCCCAACCCAAACCCCTCTGAGACTGTAAGTGCATTTCATTTACATAATTGACTTTATTCATTTACATAATTGACTAGTGATCCTATAAAGAAATATTCTGCAAGAAGATGCTATTAAAAAAAATTAAAGTTTTTAAATCTCTTCAATTTTTAGTCCAATTTTTAATTTTGAACATCTTGTTTTCCACCCAGCTACCTGATCCAAGATGTTTTAATTCAGTGAAGAGCTTTCCAGCAATGTCAGCTTTTGGTCTAGAAGGAAAAGGCCCAAGACATGAGTTTGAAATGCAGCCAGTGAGGCTTCTTCATTTGTTCTCATGCCAAGTTAAACATACTTCAGGGGAGAAAAAAGGCTCAAATGTTGTTTTCAAAACTATTTTATCATTTTTACTTCAAAAAGGTTCAATTACATGTCCATTATGGTAGCAAGTAATATGCCATTTTATTATTAAGTGGACATTCATCATATGGTACTTTTTTTCCAATAATCAAAATAATTGAATGTATTTATTTTCTGTTTAATTAGTTTTTTAGAAATTAACATAAAATATTTAGAGTTTCTCTTTCCTACCAAGTAAAGCATTTTATGTGCCAAGGTACTTATGATTTGTGCTGCAATTAGGGAAATTTTGACAACAAAAAGAAGAAGATAAGCAGTAAGGAGTCTAAGGAGAGGAGCAGCTCTTATCAATGTTCTGTATTTTCAATTACTATCAATATCTTGTTTTCAAGATTCCAGCCAGGAAAATACAGTAAATGGTTGCAAAAGCATGTGAGGTTCTGAGGTGTGCTGGTCATGAGAAAAAGGTGAATTTTGTTTGAAGATTCAGAGGGTTTTGTGGGTATTTATCCACAGACCCTTCCAGACTCATCCAAAATCACTGAGGAAGGTGAGTGACATTGGCTGGAGACTCCCAGTTCTTGTCTGGAAATCACCAACACTTGTTTCTTTGGAGGGGGAGGAAAATAAGGATTGTGAAATAATGACCCAAAACACCATGGAAGAACCTTCAGTGCTGCACCAAACATTTGTATAAAGTTGGAGATCTGTGGGATTTCCTTGGCGGCATCCTCCAGGCTCCTCCCAAGCCAGTTGGTAAATTTGGGATGTGGATGGAAATGAAACCACGTCCTGAGGGATTCCAAGCAAACCCCAAACCACCTCTGAGTTTTTCCAGCATGGATTTGATTATTGCTGCTCAGGTGGGAATAATGACAATGGTGAAATAAAAGCTTGGGAGTTTTTTGGGGATTTCCTTGGGAAGGTCATAACTATTGAAAGGTTTTATTTTGTTTTTAAGGGGGAAAGGGAGTGAGTTCTCTGGGCAACTGGTGTGGATGTGGTTTGTTTCCATCCTTTTGCACTTTTAGAATGAGTGGATTGTTTCTAAAATTTATAGGAAATGAAATTATTTCAGTAGAGGACTGAGTGCACACCTGACCTGGTAATAAAAGATTTCTGTCTCTATAACCACACTGAGCTGAAGCTCTGCAAAGATAGATTCCATATACTCTCTCCTGCTGATTATTTTTTCAGTTTATGGATTAAAAAGACTTTTTTTGTGCGTCTTTAATGACCCCTGAGGTGAGCTAGAGTAGGTATGTAGCACTCCTGGCAGGATATTGGGTATGAAAGACAAAATTCCACCAGCTGAAAAATGTCAAAATTCTTTCAACAACATCTGACATGGATGTGATTGAAACCATCCTCTGCACTAGAGCAGGAGGTTTTATTTTTCAAGATGCACTTAATGTTTCAATTTTTAATTTTATTTTTTTGTGTGTGTGCAGGCATAAAAGAGAAGGTTGTCTTCCCTCTGTAAGATTGACTTAATTTCATTTTTCTCTTGTGTCTGTTTCCCTCGGATTTGGCTGCTTTCATATTTCACTGTACAATTCTGGGGTGAACAAAGGCTGCAAACTGCATATGGAAGGAGTGATAAAAAATAAGCATGATGTTTGCAGGGAATAATCCCTGCTGAATAATCACCACACACCTTTGATTGGAAAGGCAGCCTCTGCTGGGGGCAAATGTGTGGAAAGCTCTGGAAGGTAGCATGGAGGGATGGGGTTATGTCTGACTTTTTCAGGCTTTTTTCCCCCTCTTAAATATGTTTAAATGGAAGATTGTATCACTGCACCTGAAAGTATGTGTTTATAGATAAAAATATATGTTTGTATAAGGAATGCAATTGATGATTGTTGATTGTTTGGGACCAGAGTGTGGATGGGTGAAAAACTCCTTCTGCTCCTCCCGTTTCCCTCCCCTTTCACTCTCCTCTTCCTCCCATTCTTGACTCAGCTCTATTCTGAATAATTAACAGCAATAATTAACCCCTCTGTGCTTTTTAAAGGAGACATTTGCAGGGTCTTTGTTTGATTCTTTGCTTTGGCACAGCTTCCAAAATTCAAGGGGGAAAAAAGGTCATTTTTCCACTAGAAGTTGGGGGATTTAACCCAAACCAGGCACTATTTCAGAAAGGAAAGAAGGATTTTTATCTGGTTTTCTTGTTTTGTTGGGGTTGTTTTGTTGTTGGTTTTGGTGGGGGTTTTTTTTGTCGTTTTTTATTTTTAATTCATTAATCTTCTCTCCCCTGCATAAGTGCTGAATACAAATTTGGTTTATTGGCCATTTCACAGCTGTTGATTAAAATAGTTCATAACCAAACTGCAAATGGGCTTATTTGGAGGAGATTCACTCACAAGAACAGTCCAGTTTTCTCCCAAGTCAAATCCTGAAAATACAGAGGGAACTCAATGCCCAGTGGACAATTAAAATAACACATATGCCAAGTTCTTTCCAATAAAGACAGAGGAAGGGAGCAAAGGAAGAGAGTGGATAAAAGGTTAATTAAAAGTCAAGTTGTGTCTCATAAAACACCAGGCAAAGAAGAAAAGCAACAAAAAGGCAACTGGATAAAAAGAAAGGATAAGGATAGCATAATGTTATAATAAAAAATAAAATTATAAAAAGAAAAGTAGGAAAAGAAAATAAGTTCTCTGTAGATATTAATATGAGCAACAGAACATGTTTCAAATGCATGTGGAAGAACCCAATAAAGTAGAATGCCAGGCCTGCAGGAGACAGCCAAACAAATTTATTGACTGAGGAAGCAGCCCTTGATAAATAATTAAAGAAATTATTTGCTTCATTGTTCTCTGGGGAGCTCGGGGGACAGCTGCTGGCAGCTGCTATTCATCTCCATGGATGCTGAAGGCAGCCTGGCATGGAGGGTTCCCTGCAGGGTGGGAGCAGCCAGGCACAGCTCCTTGCTCTGCTCCTGTGCCTATGGAAACACTCAGGGTTTTCTCCCACATTTCTGCCTGTCCCACTGGGATGTGGAGGTTTTCTAAGTGCTGCAGTCCGTGCCATGAAGTTGGACAAGTCAATTGAGACCCTTATCTTGGAGGGGAAATTAAAATAAAAAATTCTCCTTTCTTCGTTTGTGGGAGCTAACAGGCAGAAATGTGAAAAATAGAATCCTCCAGGGCTGCAGCAGCTGGTGGGTTTTATCTGAATTAATAGTTTGAGGTGAATGTGAGGATCCTTCAGAGCCCTTCTTGACCTGCTAACTTTGAATTAAACTGCATTTTGCTGTCACTGTGATTTAACTTTCTGTTGGTTGCCTTATGATTTAAGAATACACCTGAAAATAGAGCTGGTAAGAGGAACTTGGATTTCAGCTGAGTTGCTTAATATGTTGATAGCAAAGTCTACTCTCTCCTGATTTTTCTTCTTTTGGGGGAGTCCTTGTTAAAAGCCATTCCATTATATTCTAGTCCAAAAAGCCTTTGAAAGGCCAGGAAATAATAATGTACAGCTTGCAGAACTGGGGGTTGGAGATGTATTGAATTTGCTGTGTACATGCACAGCCTCATTAGCTCCAAAAGAGAAATAGAGGGAGGGAGAATTTCACTGCCAAGGGATATCTGGGGTCATGAGTCAGGGATGCCTCAGAACATATTGAAATTGAAGCACATCTGCTGTTTTGGGGCAGAAATATCAGACTTTTCCTGAAAATAAACCTCATTTTCTGCACCCCAGCCTGCAGAAAGACATGGAACTGGCACAGGAGGAGTGCAAGGAAAGGGTAAAGGCTCTGTTCTGCCCTTGTTGGAAAATGTTTGGCTTTTCCTTTGCTGTCCCACCTGCTCTAAAAACCCATCTGCATGGCTGCAGTTTTGTCTGATGGGAAAAATGCTGGTGTTAGACCAGAGAGCCAAGCTCAGCCATGCTCAAACATGAACAGAGGGGACAGAATTAAAATTATCCCTGCTGGTGTGCCCGGGTGCAGAAATCCAGGCTGGACCCAAGGAGCAGCTCTCCCTCTGAAGGGTGAAACTCCTGGAGCACAGCACTGAGCTGAGCCAGGCATGTGGGATTGTCCTCAGCAGGGGAAAATAAATTGGTTTTGGCCCTTCCCCTGTGTTTTCCACTTCATCTGTTTATGTTCCACCTAGTGACAGGATGTTCACTGGGCTGGGGCTCTGGAGCACAGCAAAATATCATCAAAATATCATCCCCTGTGGGCAAACACATCAGATATTCCTCCAAACCCAGGAGTTCCCAGTTTTGGTTCTCCAAAGTCTGAGCTTTGTGTTAAATCTTCTGGCCTGTGTCCTTATCACCAGTCCAGGTGGGAAGGGGGTGACCCAGGGCTGGGAAGGACAAGCAAGGAAGTGGCACAGCCCAAATATTGGGAGATGTTTGACTGGTGACACACTCTGCACTCTGAAATCTACTGGGGCAGGGCACAAATTGTGCTGGAAATAAAATAAATGGGGTAGATGAGCCTTCCTGGGCATGCTGGAGCAGCAGTGACACTGGAAATACCCCAAAATCTCCCTGAAGACCAACCAGAACAAAAGCTGCTTTGCTGCAGCGTTTTGCTGTTTGCTGGCATTTCTTTCTGAGGTGAAAGAAAGATAAATCCAGTTTCTCTGGAAATGCCCTTTGTCTCAGGAAGCTGAAGATGCCAGGGCAGAATTGAGAGTCAAGCCCTGGGTGTTCTGCCTGAGGCAAACAAGACAGAACAGGACAAAACTGCACCAGGGACATGCCAAGGGAACGGCTCAAGATGATAAAGAAACGAAAAATATCAGGGATTCTTGCTTTATTTTAAGCAAGAATCCCCTGTAGTGGGAGTGTCTGAACCCTTGCAGGATTATCCCTGCTGGTGTGCCCGCTGAGGTGGAGCAGTGCCCACCCCACATCCACATCCCACCTCACACCAAGGGAATGATCCCTAATGATCCCTGAGCTGCTTTTCTCCTTCCCATTGACTCCTCACCAGTGAAACCAGGTGAGTTAAAAACCCCTCCTCCCAATGCTGTTCCATTTCATTTTCTTCTCTCTCAGGTCTAATCTACTTCAATTCCTCCTCTTTAATTTCAACAAGACTGTGTAATGTTTCCTTGAAAAAACGTGGCTTTGTTCCACAGCACTTCATTGCAAGCTCAATCCATTCCTTTTGTGTCTTTGCCTTGTTCTATCCCCTTCTTGCCTCTCCTGTATTGATGTTGGACAATAACAAATATACAGAGTATACAAAATAAAACACTTTTTTTTTTTTTTTTCCATTTGTGCCTCACCCAAGTCTGGGCAGCTTTTCACTTCTGCTCCTGCAAAGTGTCCAGATGTCACCTGAAAAAACCAAAAGGAAGAAGCTGCACAACAACATTTGAGGTTTTGTTTTTTTGTTTTGTTTTGGTTGGTTTTTTTAACTGTTGAGCTGTAGGTCCAAAAACCCTGTAAATATCTGTTCTGAAACTTGTAATTCACCTTTCTGGCTTTGCTTTACAACTGCTGACAGTCAGAGAGGAGGATTTTAATTTTTTTTTTTTCCCACTGTTGATACTCAGGAGAATTTTCCACTTTGTCACTGAGCTGTTCAGCCACTCAGCAATGAGCTCAGGAGGGGAAGAGCTCTGCAGCCAGATAGATGAGATGAAAATGTTGGCATCATTGCACTGTATTAAACAAGCTCTATGATTACACTTGCTACAGTTCCTCTCTGAATTTAATGGAAAACTCTATATTGATGGAATGCCTGATTAATAGGGATTTATAACAGAAGCTCTGTTAATGTGGAAAGCATATAAATCTCATATATCTGTATCTATTGCCTGTCTTTACAAGATTATTTTCACTTGATTCAGGCTTTAACTCCAGTAAGAAACAACTCCTGTGAACAAAAATCCAATGGCTGTACCAAGAATGCAGCAGGGAAATTTTTAACTTGTGGTTTGTTTTTTTTTTTTGAAAGCTCTCGAGTTTAATTGAATGAAAAGAAAAAAATCAAACAAATATTTATCCTCATCTTTGGGAGGTGTCAGCTGGAGCAGCTCCACGAGGAGGTTGTGGTGCTGAAGGGCTCTCCCTGCCACTCCTGCAGCTCCTTGGCTCACCCTGAGTCTCTTGAGCCAGCTGAGGATGTGACACAGGGTAAGTTGTTCAAATCCTTAAATCTCTCCCATGTTTTGCTCCCTTCACAGCTTTTCCTCTTGCAGAGCCATCCGTGGATTTGTGCTGCCACAAAACAGCTCTGAGAGGGCAGAAATTCAGGGGGGATTTCATCTTGGCTCCTCCAGTTTTGCATCTCCCCAGCTCCTGCTGGCTTTGGGAGCAGCCCTGGGATGGCCATGGGATCAGCCTGGATGGCTCCTGCTCTCCTGGAGAGCCTTTCCAAGCCCCCAGTGCCCAGCAGGCCAGGGCTCTGTGGTGCCATCACTGTTTAATTTGGGGTGTTCTGATTTAATTTTCATGCCAACCAGGCACTTGTATATAGAAAGCAAATTCACCAGCCAGTGTACATGAGCTATTTCATTTTCCAGCCCTTTCTATCTTCCAGATCTTAGGTTCAATGTGATTTTATAAACCTTACTGGAGCATCCCTGCTTGGTGCCAGAATCCAATCTGGGCCGGATCCATACAGGTCTGAAAGCAGGGCTGATGGAAAGGACAAAAATCAAACTCAAATTAATAAAGTTTTCAATTTTCAATTAATTACATATTTTATTGATAGGAACAGAAGGAATCCACATTCCTGCTAAGGCTTTTTGGTCTGGCATATTGGGGTATTGATCAGTGTTGCTGAGAGGAATAGTTGCCTTTGGGGGAGATTGCCTGAATAAAGATTTCAGTGCTGGGCTCTCCAGCACTTAAAATGTTCCATTACTCAAGATCCTGGAGTATGAAGATTCTTGCAGAGGATGTGTTTTGCACTGAAATGTAATTGAAACATATATCCTGGGCAAGAGATGCCTCAGACTACACTGAAATAAATACATTCTAGGGAGACAGGGTTCCTATTGAGATAGGTAAATGCCTTGCCTATTAAAACATGACATATTAAATCAGGCACATCACTGTTAAGCCCGAGTTCCAGGCAGTGCTTGGCCATAAATTTCTTTCTAAAAGACAATTTTGCCCTGCAAAGTTTAAAGCTGAAAACTTCTTTACTTCAGACAAAACATTTGGGGCAGAATAAGACAGCGCTGTCAGAGTGGAATCTTAAATTAATGGATTTCTTGATTAGGGTTTGGTTTAATGTCCCTTCTTTAGTCAGACTGGTTTGCATGTGAAGCATATGAACAGTTGCAGTGTAAGAGAAAAAAGGTGTGACATGGAAAGGAAGGAAAGAAGGAAATGAATTCTTGGCCATGAACTGAGTTTTATTCATGAAAATATCTATAAATTGTATTTTAGCATTTAGGATTCTTTGAAACCTCCATTTCTTCTCCTTTTCTTTTCCTACAGATGTGTGCATAGCAGGAAACAAATGTAGGACAATTATTCCAAATATAAAATGCTTTTGCAATTAGTACAGGCACACACACACACACACACACACACACACACATACAAAAAAAAAAAAAAAAAAAAAAAAAAAGGTGCTATTTTCAGCTCTCATCTTTATTTAAATGCTGATTCCTTCAATTCTTCCAGCACAAATCTGCAGTCGATTTTTTCTGCTGTAGTTTTTGAAAATATATCTAAGTGTCTAAATTAATCTCCATTATTTCTTTCAAGTGCTGCTTAAGTGAGGTCGAGAGCAGTCTGAGGCAAACACTTGAGGAATCCGGGTGTCTCCCTGTCACTCAAAGTGAATGTGTTTGCAAAGAGATGGAGCAGCTCGCTGATTTATTCACAAATACATCCCCACAATCCACTTTTCCCCTTTTCTCTTCCCATTGCCAGGCAGTGGTGCAGTGCAATATTTGGTGTGGCAGGAGATGGAAATGTTCTGTCCACGCTGCCTTCCCCAGGGTTTGGGTTTTTCTGTCCCAAAAAAAAGAGGCAGAACGGATGATGGGAACCATGCCACAGAATTCCCTGTCCTGGAAATGAATCCCTATGAATCCTTCAGAGGATCAGCCCTCAGAATACCCCCAGCAGAATATTCAAGTTCCATCTTTATTTTATTGGTCCCACACGTTTAAAAATAATAATAAAATAAGTTTTCATTCCTTAGCAGAGCACATTGAAATGCAGCCACTGATATTCCAAGGCCACTGATTTTCCTCTGTGCTGCTGGAGAGGTGTTGTTTGTCTTTCCAGCTGGTTTTCCCCCCTGCTCTTTGCCTTGGGAACACAAATGCTGTTCCAGCAGGATGAGCAGGGCAGTGCTGATCCCTGCTCACCTGGCTGTGACTCTGCCACCACCACCTCGATTCCCCCTCCGTGCCCTGCTCTTGCCTCTCTGACATCACAGACAAGAAAGGTTCCTTTCATTTTAAGGTTTTGTTTGCAGAAGAGTTATAGAGTGATAAATGTTCTTTCTCTTGAACACCAGCAAACCCATGGTAAATCCTAGGACAGATGGAGGAGTGAAGTGTTCTTGTTCTCATGTCTGTTCCTGAGTCTAGAAATCAGGTTTGGAGTGTTCAAACATAAGCAGCAACTTAGTCCTAAGCTGAAAATGTTAAGGAGAGATCAAGAACTGGTTTTATCCCATTTTATCCCAGTTGACAGTAGAGAAGAAAATGGTGGTCCAAGAGAAATTATGGAAGCCTTCTCCTAGGAAGGAGGATGGGAGAAAAATAGGAGAGGAAAATAGAGGAGAAACAGTAATAAATAGCATGAGAAAAAAAATGCTGGGTTTGATTATTTTAAATTTTACTGTCTTTTTATGCCTAAGAAGTCTTAGATATTTTGTTGCTGAACACAGCTTTTCATTCCATCACCCATGCTGAAGGAGAACTCTTCTATCATTACTTTGTAAATACGATGAAGGAAAACTCTCCAGCTCCTGCTGGCTGAAAATTAATGACAGTTGTAGCATTATTTCATTGAAAGCAGGATCAAAGTTTATAATAATTTTTGTTGCTTTTATAGTCAATAAATATTATTTAATGCTGCAGTAGTGTGCAGGAAGATCCCTAAAATAAGATGGGAAAGGTAATAATGTCCTAAGCAGCTGGAATAGAATAAACAGGAGAAACTGAATAGGTTTTTGATGCAGGTAACAACAGTGAAGATAATTAGGGACAAAAGACCCCACAACTTAGAGAGCCTTTGCTTGCCTGTTCCTGCTTGAAACCTCAGAGATGTAATTCAGAAAGAGCCAGGATGAAATCTAGAGAGGCTGGGGCAGTGAGCTGGGATTGCAGGAGTGGGACTGAGTAATGTGCTGGCTTTCTGCTCCTGGCTCTTCTCTCAAAACTCACTGTCTGCTCCTGCTTGCACACGGAATATTTTCTCTCCCTAGGCTTGCTGGCAGCATTACACATGCACCTCGTGTCACTGGGCTGCCTCTGCTCTGCTTCTCCTCCTCCTGCATCATCTCTTTCATATTCTGGGGAAGATTATTTTGAGGTCCAAATCACAGGGCACAAATCAGCTCCCATTCCCTCAATAGCATGAGAGCGCCATCCTCAAGCATGAGCACAGAGCTGCTGCTCCAGCTTGGGTTTTTGCCTCTCCCAACTGCTGGAAATACCTGAGGGAGGCAAAGCAGCTCTGTAATAATCAAGGTTGCTCAGAGACACAGTGGTTGACCAGGCAGAGCTTCCTTCTGGGATCTGTCTCTGCTCTCCTGATGTCCCGAGGCACAAACACCTCCTCCCATCGCCTCATTTTTATTATTCTGTGGGCATCTTCTCAGGTGCACCATGCACAGAGGATGCACTGATAGGTTAGAACTCATTTTCAGAGCCAATAGCTGCTTTTAATCCCATATCTGCACGATCTGTACGTTCCTGTGTGGACGTGCCTGTGCAGAGCACGTTTAAAATCCTCTCTAAAGTCCATAGCCAGGAGGACAGGCTCTCAACTGTTGAACTAATCTCAGCTTTCACTAAAATTCCTCTGAAGTTTGGGTCACCTTCACTTCACATCAGTCCTTCCCTAACCTGGATATAGCTCTGCTTAATTACAAGTTAGGGCTGTTTGAAGTAGTTGGGAAATTATTTATGCCTGATAGCTGGGATTTCCTAAGAAGCCCGAGAAAGTTGGGCATTAAAATCTAATCAGACTTTAATGGAAACCAGGTACTTCAACACAATGAATAGTTCAAGCTTACAGAAAATCCTCCAGACTACAAACGAGGCTAACAGCTCCAAAATGTGTGCAGGGAGAGCTCTGCCTCCTGCTGCAGATGCCATTGAAAAGATTGAGGTTGTTTTCCAAAATACACAGTGGAGGAAAACAAGCATATAAACATAATAATGGCAGCCTATGAAAAATATAGCCAGGGAAATTTCTTTTCACTTTATTCCCAGCAAATGGGGAGAGTGTCAGTAGCTTTCCCCTCAACCCTCTAAGATTGAATTTNTTTTTTTCTTTTCCTTTCCTTTCCAAAATGTTCTGTTCTTTGATCCTAAAGGAATCCTTTATCAAGCAAAAATGACACCTGGACTTACAGTTTCTTCCCTTCCCCCCCAGCTTCCTCTTCATCCTTTTTTTGGATAAGGCTGAGTTTATTCTGAGATGCCTTAGAACAAAAAAACACCTGTCTGATATTGGGGTTTTTTAGGGGTTTTTCCTCCATTTTCTGAGAGTATTAAGGAGGTACTGGCAAATTTTCTAGCATCCACAGGCAAGACATGTATAAAAATGACCCAAAATGGAAATGCTGATGTTGATGGCAATAATTTTTAATGGAACAACTAAGGTCAGTGAAATAACTCAGCAGAATGGCTGTAATGCTTTATTACTCTCACAGTCTGGTATAATCTTAATTTCAAATGTGAAAGAACATATAGCAGTTAATGGAAAGGGTCTAATTCTTGCTCCATTAGTTTTACCTCACTGAGTTAACAGAAATCAGCTGATAATTTACCTTGGGATTCAGAGGGAGATAGGCTCCATCCATATTAATGGAAACGAGAGGAGAATCAGGCTAAAAGTCTGGGGGCTTTAAGTAAATTGTTTCTATAACTATTATATACATTTTCATTAATTGTGCTTGGAAGCAGAGCCTGTGTGATAAAATCTTCCCAGGGAGCCTTCCTTACCTGTTCATCTTCTCAGGGTTTGAAAAATAGTCCCCTTCTATTTCCAAACAATGTGCAGTAGTTCAATGTCACAGACAAATGTGGGCTGCAATATTTAGACATAAATTATAACATCCTGGAGCCCTAAATGGGGAGGAACAGGCAGAGTGTTTCCAATTCATTGGAGGTATGATCTGAGTGCATCCATGCTGAATTCCTGATGAGTCCATTCCCCTTCCAGCATCCACGTTTTAACAAGAGGTTGGATTAAGCATTCAGATAAATTCTGTCTAAATCTTTGAAGGGCTGTTTTTAAACCCACTTAAGTGTTTTGGAAGAGAGGGTTGAGGTTTTGGAGGAACATTCTCTGAAAGCAAGGAGAGCTGGCAGGACCAAATCCTCCCCTGGTGTAAATCTGTTGGGCTGCACGTGGTTTTTGGGATTTGTTCCTGCTCAAGACCCTGAATTTGGGGTTGAAATATGAAGGACAAGGGTGTGGTGTGGTTGTAGGGCTCATGCTCAGAGCAGCCTGACCCTGTGGCATCTCTGCTGAGCCACAACAGGCCACAGTCCTGTGAACTTCAGGAAACCACCCCAAAAAAGTCCTCAGAAACATTGGAGTGGCCGAGGGATCACTAAATTGGGCATGAAGAGCTGGGATTTGGCTGTTGCTGCCCTGGATTCACTCCCACCTCAGTGCCCTCCTTGTCTCTCTGCTCTGATGAGCCCCCAGCTGACCCTGCTCAGATCTCTCCTTCCTTGGTTTTCTTCTGCTTTTAAACCAGCAGCTCATTTTGTTTTACTCCCTGAGGCTGGGGGCAGTCTCCTGGTCTGTACAAACAGAACATTGGGTGCTCTGCTCCCTCCCTTCCTAGAGCACTGGCTCCAAGGCTGCATTTGGAATGGAGCACAGGACTGAGAGAAGGGAAAATCATGCAGGAAAACACTGAGAGTGTTTTGGGCATGATTTTTGGGCAGATCTGGCAGGTACACACCTTGCTTAGCAGTTTTTTCCCCTCTAAGCCTAATGCTGCTGTTGCTGACTATAACTTGGCATCCACCAGTTGTTCTCCCAATGTTTTTCTCCTTTTAAAAACAATACAACCTGTGTAGAGTTTGTAACTGCTGAATCCAAATCCACCATCCCATCAGAAAACTTGGAATTAAAATTGTCCATTGCAGGGTCCTTAAACGCCTCCTTCCAGTCTCACTGCACAGGTGGATGTGCAAGTGCTGCACTCAGCTGACACAGTACAAACACACCACCTCCCAGAATGATGGTTATCTCCACAGCTCCCCACAAACACTTAACAAAATACTCTCAACTTCAGATCTATGACGACTCCCTCTGGTTTGTAAAATTAAGCACGCGCATAAACGCTCCCAACATCAGCGCCTTAATTTGTGTTCCTTGGAACTGGCAAGG
Source organism: Aegithalos caudatus (assembly GCA_013389925.1). Lineage (NCBI taxonomy): Eukaryota > Metazoa > Chordata > Aves > Passeriformes > Aegithalidae > Aegithalos > Aegithalos caudatus. The sequence continues at coordinate 882,979 of WEIU01010842.1, read as the reverse complement.
GGCCCATTTGCTGTGGAGCTCTAATTCCACCAGACAGGCTCTGTGCTCAGAGAAACACATTTTAAAAATGGAGTGTCTGTATTAACAAGCACTTCCATGAGCAATGAAACTAATGAAGCTTTGCTTTCTTATGGCTTTGTCTCTCGGCGTTGGATTCTCTGGTGCCCACTAAAGTGAATTCCAGCCCAAGTTTCTCACACAAAGGAGGCATTCATAACATTCCCTTCCTGGAGAGGAGGAAAGGGACAGGACAAATGAAGGTATTACTTTTCTTCCCCCTCTGTTTTCAATACAGAAGCAGGATGTGTTCCTAATGCAAACTTTAGGTTTCTATTTTTGCAGCGCTTGGAGAGATCCCTTAGTTTTGAGGTGGTTACACAGTCCCTGAGAATTGGGAAGAATTGGTCATGGAGCTCAAAAGCTGCATGAGGGAGGACAGGATAGGAGGAGGAGGTGGATTGAGTAGGTTTTGGGGGTTTTAGGCAAACAGGATTATACTTTTTAAATTCTTGTCCAATTTCATGGTGTATCAGGACGATAAAGCAGATGTGAAGAAAAGAGCAATTTCCATTTCAGCACCAGGAGTTGACACTACTCTCCCAAGACAGGTGTGTAATTAACAACCTCCACTTTATATACTACATAAATGTTCTTTGGGACAAGAAAATCTAAACTCTTCTGCCTGTTTTGTGAACAACCTGGACTTCCTCAGGCTCCCTCCCCGGTTATTTTTATGGGGACAACTGCATATCGTGACAAGCCATAATTCCAGAAGGCATTTCTGAGGCAGAATGCACCCATCAGTTGAGATTTCTGTTTCCAAATGTTCAGCAGTGAGTCAGGACTGTTTGAGTTTGAAAAATGCTATTAGGCATATTCAATATTAACATCTCTGGCTCCAGCAGGAAACCTCCCATTGATAAATAGACACTTCAGTTGAACTTGGCACAACCTTCAGTCAGCTTTGCATAACTGGGATGATATTACAGATTGGAACAGAGGAGAATACATTAAAGATGGACCAGGTGACATCAATACAGCAACTTGCTAATTTCAACATGAAATATTTCCTCATGAATATGGGAGTGTGTTTGCTTCAAGGATAAGGACGTGTTATGTTTGAAGAGGCAATGGAAATGTAACCAAAAGCCACCCAGAAAAAATACTTAGAGTTTGTTTCTCCCCTCTCTGTAATATATATTAATGATACATTTCAAAATCTTCCACTGTTTCTTAGCTGCTTCTTTGCTTTTAAAGACGTCCCAGAAAAGTCCTCTCCTTGTACAATTTAATATATATTAAGTATTTTACTGGTATAAATCAATTAGGGCTTAACCCAAAGGCCAAAGAAATCTTCCAGGATGTACTTTAAAATTTATATGATTTTTTAATATGCATATTTAATGCTAGTGCAAAAGCATCTGAGAGAAACTAATAGGAATTAATAGCTTAGATATAATTTCAAACCCCAGGACTGAGGTGCTCTCTTAGATCAGATTCTTAAAACTAAGCTGTAATTTTATATCAAGCCCAGGGCTGGTGGCTGCAGCGTTCTGCACCAGTGTTCCTTCTGTATCATGAAAGCATCAGTCTCAGCTCAGCAATTTTTCCTTCTTCTTTTGTGAAAAAGGCTCATATCTGGATCAGACCTGTCCCTTTATTATTGAGATATTCCCCATTGGAAAAACGAGATTCCTATCAGGACATAGAATATGGAAAAAGCATGGGGGAAGGGGAGGAATGCACATGGCAGCCAAGAGATGCAGAGAGGAGAGGTTAGAGGAGGTGATGTTATCCATTAGAAGAACAAAGCAGGAGTGATATCCCTGAAAAGGCTGATAGAAAATCAATCCCATAACATGCCATTAGTCTGTTCATATCAGACAACTTAAGCCTGGAATCTTTGCTGTGCACATAATGCAATATTCAACATTTGGAGTGTGCCCTATGCAGAAAGTAAATCAACTGACTTTTTTTTCTCTTTTTCTTCCCTTTTTTTTTTTTTCCCTGTTACCTCCCAAGGAGAGCAGCTGTAGGAATTTGGTACTTTTGAGCCTGGATATTCCATGCTTCAAACAAACAAGGAAGCAGCAAAGGGAGGATTTCATGGCAGGAAGATCTGTTGATCTATCAGCAGATATTCAAATAAAGCTGGGAGTAGACTTTCTCTCGATCTGGGGGATTGTAAATCTCTGAGCATTAGTGAAGAAATTTTTCTGGGTGGAAGAAATAAATCCTTCCAGCCCTCCATAAACCATGCAAAGGAGGCTTCTACCACTGCACGCTTGCTGTTAAATTTACAGTTTTAACAGGGCTAAATATAATCTATGGCTGCTGGTGGCTCTAAGCACAGAATAAGTCAGTGCTTGGAGCAGGAAGGCTGTGCCATGAGCACATGGAAATGATCCTGCACCCTCTGTGTGCCAAGGGGGCAGGGATGGAGGAGAGGGGCCCAAATCCCAACACAGAGGGACAACTGCAGCACAAAGTGACCCCAGAGCCCCAAAGCAACAGGAAAACCCCCAAAGCTGCAGGGAAATCCAAGCTGGAATCACTCTGCCTGTGACCCACGAGGTCCCAGCAGCCCATGGAAAACCCTGGACTTCCCAGGGAGCACATTTTTAACACAACCCAGCACGCCCTGATTCCATCTCTCACTGCCACCCCCTCCTCTCCCCGTGCTTTGCAGAACTTTCAGTTTTCCATCCTTCCCCTCATCTTTGTGGGAAGGCAATTCTTGTCCTCAGCACAAGCTGTGGCTCTCCCAGCCCCAGCATGCAGGAAAAAAA
>WEIU01010842.1:842468-880171 GCA_013389925.1 Aegithalos caudatus | reverse complement strand
AAAAAAAAAAAAAAGGAGTTTTTCAGGCACTGCTTGCAAAACCAGTGACAAAATCTTGCCAAGTGCCCACCCAAAGGGATGAAAGGTGAAGCATCTCCTCCAGGACAGAGGGCAACCCCCCATGCATCCCACATGTGCAGATTTTCCACAAATTTAATGTATGCAGCAGCTCTGTGTGACCCTTTCAAATGCTTCTGCATGGAGCTGGATGGAAAGCTTGGTTTTTTCCTCGTGGTAAGCAAATTCTACGGATTTCCCAGGAGAGCAGCAAATTCTTCTTAAACATATCTTGCTGAGTCTCTGGGAAAAAAAAAAAGAAGTGAGTGGTTTAAGCTGCTCCTATTTTAGCTGGAATTGTAAGTTCTTCATCCAGCAGTTACATCAAGGGACAGGGCCTCACCTGCAAGTTTCTTCTGGGGAGAAGGGAAAAGTAATTATGTCTTAATGGATGAAAGGAATATTTTTTTCCTATGTATTATAAGTTCATGGAGCTCTGTGACAGGAGAGGGGATGGAGTGCATGGGCAAGGTCTGCCACAATTCCAAGGGGAGCCCATCAGGGTCTGTTTTTATTAAGTTTAACAGCGACTATATTTCTTATGGAGTTCTTTTCCTCTCCAAGGATAATTTGTCAGAATCAGACAGGCTATTCATTTCTGCCTGCTTGTAAATGCCTGGTGTGTGCTCGAGCACCAGCACCCTCTCCTGAAGTGCAGGGGCTCATAAAAACACCCCAATGTCTCATTAATTCCTAAATAATATTCAGCTGTTTTTTTTCCCCCACACTATTTAGAAATAAAAGTATTTTCTCCCTCTTTACTTGTCAGAATGCATTTTAATGGTCAGTCATCCACTCTGTACAACTCCATTCCCTAATTCTGGATTACAGAATTAGAATATTAAGCACTATATGATCATCACAGGAACTCCTTCATCTTCTGGATCCTCAGAGATGCTCTGAGATCCCAGGATAGGCTTTCATTTTCTGTGTCTGGATGAATTCTACTTCCCTAGGGGTTTAGGCAACAGATTCTGGGGTTGTCAAGTGCTCCCTGCCCTCTTAACAGGAATTAATGTTCCCTTTAATTAAACAGATAAATAACACACACATCTACTGCTGCAGTATTTTTCCTCTCAGAGTCGTGGCTGTCAGGCTTCTGTCAGCACCTCATGTTAAAAAAAGAATTTTCCCTGCTGATGGGAGACCACTGAGCTCCTCCTCAAACAGATTCCCACCAGCTTGGGTTAGTCCAGATTTCCTGAAGAAATCAATTGGTCCTTACTTGGATGTAATTCATGAGGTGAAATGAATAGGGAACAATATTAGTAAATGGCAGACTTTTAAAAGACTTTATCATTCAACATAAAGTGGTTTTACTGTTAGTCAAAGGATAGGAGAATCATCATTTACAGAAGGCAAAGCTTTAAAAAGTTCCTTTTCCTCAGAATTCACTGAAAACTTTATCTCTGTAACTCAGCAGACAATACAGAGCAACTTTTTCCAAAGCTCTAATCTGGCAAAAATCCTTTCCCAGAATTCCTAGAAAGGTCCTATCCTAGATTTACATAATCAGTGGTTTTCATGAGGAATGAAATCCTTATTTCCATCCAAAGGAAAAAATTCCCTTCACTGTTTTTGAGACTAATATTGATCCCAACCCACAAAGGGATGGTAAATGTGTGTGCACATCTTACTGAGCTCAGCCTAAACCAAGAACTAGATCTGCAGATACTGCTCCTAATTGCAAAACCCTCATCTAAATCAGATCTTTTAAGACCAAGGTGATTGTTAATTTGGGCTATACCTAATTAACCCACATTGAAATGTATGGGGTCAAATAACCCAAATTTTTATCCAAGACTTACTTTTAATTTTCCACTCTTTCCATCCAAACAGCTGCAGAGTCAGCATTCCCCACCAGAAACAGGGAACAAAATTTCCAAAGAATGTCTTGATAGTAAAGCATAAGTTAAAATCCTTTCTATACAATATCCTTCAAAAATACTGCTGAGCACAGGGGTGTGAGACAGCCTGGAATTCAGGAGGTTAATCTGGTTTGTAGACACAGTCATGTGCTGGGATGGCAGGAATAAAGCTGATTAGAGAACCTTAATTGGCTCCTATCTTAATTAGGAGGGAGATTTGCCATAGGAGAGGAGTGTCCTTTGAATGCTGCCCTGAATTTATGACTATAAATGGTTATAATATATGCTGGCTATAAATGCTACAAAACCAAACTGCCAGAACTGAAGTTTGATTTGAGGGCTCCCATCCCTTTGTTTGCCTATAAAGCTCTGGGTAAACTGTAGCACTGAGGAAATAAATAATGAATCCTGGCAATTAATAATTCATCCTCTTCCTTGATCTCAGTGTTTCACATCCAGTGACCTGCCTGGCCTCCTCTAAGACTACAAAGATTCGCCGCCAGCAAATGCCTTTTAATGGTTGCTTTTACCTCTTGTTTACCAGGATTGTTGACCCCATTCACATCCCATAATGTAATTTTCATGGTGACTTTGTAATCAAGGAGTGTGTCTTGGAGGCTGAGGCTCAGAGCAGCTCCCAAAGCAGCTCTGCCTGGATGTTTCCCCTTCCCTTGAATGGAGGAGGATTTCATGGTGGGAACACACAGAGCATCCAGAGTCTGCCCATTCCAGGGGGAATCACACAGAATCACAAATATTTCCCCAAAACCTGTCCCAAAATGGGTCAGAGATGGGGACATTCTGGTGCTGGGGCAGAGCAGGTGACAACCACTGAGTTTGGATCTGCCCATGGGGTCTGGCTGGGGCACACATCCCAAATATCACAGAACCATGGAACCTCCATGGCTGGAAAATCCCTCTGAGACCCCTGAGCACAACCTCAACACTGCCAGGCCAGCACTAACCCCTGTCCCCAAGTGCCACAGCCACACATTGGTGAATTCCCTGCAGGGATGGGGACTCCACCACTGCCTGGGAAGCTCTGCCAAGGCTGGACAAACCTTTCCATGAAGAAATCTTTCCTAATATCTACTTTAAATCTCTCCTGGCACAAGGGATTGAGTTAATCTTGCCTTTTATTGAGGTTGGCTGGGAGTAGATGATGCCTGATGTCACCATTTCTTAAAAAACTGCGTGTATGAGTGTCAACCTACACATCAGGGTTTGTGTCATTGACAAAATGACAGGAGTAGGGATAATAGGCTCAACTGTAAATTGAATTATTCCTGTTGTATCAATAGCTACTGTTAGACACACCTAGGAGAGGCAATGTTATCTGCAGAGGAATTTCAGGAAGCAAGTTGATAAATAGTGAAGATTTGAACAGGAAAAGCTTTTTTTTTTCTGTGCTCTTTCAAAGAGAGTTTACAAAATTATCTCCAAAGTCACAGCACAGCAGCAATAAACTATTCTGAAATTAACTGGTACTCCCTAAGAAATCTGGAATAAACACTACCCAGAGAGAAATTGATTCAGTCTTTGAAAGGAAATTACAGTTATGAATTTATTTTTGTTGATAAAAACTATTCTGCTTGACAACTTGCTGAGGTGCTTATAAATATACAGTTCAGGGAAAAAAATGTGAGAAAAAAAAAATCCTGTACACAGTAGAAAACTTTCTCTGGAAAGGATGAGCTTATTCACATATATACATGCATGTATGCATTGCTCATGTGACCCCTATGCAGCCATGTGTATCCAATTCTGATTATTTCTACACAAATATTCTGAATTTCTGCAGAGTTGGCAACAATCCCCTGCAAATATGAAAACTCATGGATTTGGGCAACTTTTAGTGCTCCAGATTGGATATTTTTGGTCAGAGAAAACAAGAAATCAGGAGAAGGAGAAACTTCTAGAGCATTCTAGCTCAGCCTGCTCAAACCTGATTTTAAAAAAAGCTGGTTTTCCTGGTTTTCCTCTCAGGAGAAAAGCTCCAGGAGATCCTGAACTTCTCAGGGACCACAGGCTGCCTTTGGAGATCTGCTTTGGTCCTTCAGCAGTGGGATCTGGCACACTGTGACCAGCAGTGGGAATTCTGCCTGCACCATCTCAGCTATTTAATTGCCACCAAATTACTCATTTAATCAGGACATCAGCTTGAAACAGAAAAATAAAATAAATTCTGTGTTCTCCCCTTCCTCCCCACACCTCAAGAATCCACTGATGAATGCAGGAGGTGCTGAGGTGATAATAGTTGTGAGTTCATGCTGTGCAAAAGCTTCATTAAGCTTGTGCTGAACTCTGTTGGTAAATCCCTCCTTGCCATCCATCAGCAGAGAGCTCGAATCTGCTCTAGATATTGATCAACCTGTTCTGCTGAGAGCTGAGCTCCTCAAAATCCCATCTATTCCTTCTCACCCCACCCCAGCCAAGGAGCAAGGTGTTTTTTTCACCCTTCCAGTCACCAGTCAGCTCCTGAATCTCAACTAGTTACTGAATAACACTGGAGGTGCAAGGCAAAGCTGTTTTCTGAAGTCATAGGGGAAGTTTTGGACAGAGCAAGGGAAGAAATAAAATCTTCTTGGTGCCAGCCCTGCATCCTAAGCAGTGACCTGTTCTCCCCCTGCCTCACAAGGACAGAGTTTTAGCAGGAACACAAAGCAATCCTTTGATTTCTTGGTTCAGTCTCAGGGTCATAAATCACTGAAGCATTTGGGAATGAGGTAGAAACCAAAACAAAATCCAGCACTGTGTTTTTGATAACTTTATGGCCAGAGCAGCTGGGCTGTGTCTCAGCCACGGAGTGAACTCCCCTTGACTGGCTCTGGGTGCTCTCCTTGCCTCCCCATTCCAAGGGAAAAGCTGCTGCCCTTCTTCCCTTTCCCTCTCAGTTGGCCAAGCCAGGGCTCCTGGCTCAGCCCCTCCAAGCTCAGAGCAGAGCAGATGGAGCAGGGAACACCCTGAGCAGGTCCTGGTTATCCCACAAAACCCTGCCCAGCCCAGATCAGACACAGACTCACAGGTGGGAATGGATAAACAAGGTGCAAAGCAGGGCAGCTGCATCTGCTTCTGCTTTCTGCACCAAAAGGAAGAAGGGAGTACTCGTTTTCTGCTTGACTTTGTTGCCTAAATTGCTTTATCAGGTGAACTAAAGCACAGAAAGAAAAGAAAAATAGAAGAGGGAAACATTATTTGTTTTTCTTCACCCTTTCTCACCAAAGTGAAGAATCCAGCTGCATGCCATGCTTTGGAGGGATGAATTTCACAGTCCTGCTCCAGGAATAATAAAACTCTTCTTTCCTCTCTACACTCTGTGTCTCTACTGAAGCAATAATTCAGTAGTTGTTTATGCAGAATAAAAAGTAACAAATGTACAAATTCTCTCCCTTTCAGAAAATAATGAAACCCAATCTCACTTCCATCATCTCTCTGTCCCCAGCACTCCCTGCTCTGGTCCTTTAGAGCAGGACAGCAATAAAAGTCAGAATTTTAGGATTACTTCTCTTTATCCAAACCCAGGAAACATTCCCTAGCAGTCAAAGATAGCTACAGGTCAATATTGCCTGGCCATAAAAAGGAGACACGGCTTCTCCATGTGGATAACCCTCCAATATCAGACTTTGGGAAAATGGGTAAGATGTGGATATTCTCCATGTGGTGGTCATCTGGATGGCAGCTGCCATCCCCAGCCTCACTCTTCTCCTTCCTTCACCTGGTACATCAAATACTTGCTGCAGTATATTTGGCACTTTTTACAGATTTCCCCACTGATCTTAAAATTCAGCATTTCCATTGGCTGGATGTTGCCTGTAAACACATTAATCATCCTGCATCCATCCCAGATCCAGTAGCTGGATATTCACTATTCTGTGGAGTTAATGCTTCTTCAGATGCAAAAGTGAAAACATGTAAGAACATTTAACTTTGATTAATTAAACTGTATTAATTTAACAGATGGTGTGCTGTGACACCCACCAGGCTGAGGTTTAGATTTGTGATACTTTAAAGAGGGATCACTGCCTCTGTTTTGATATAAATTTTGAATCTCTGCACAGCCAACAGATGTTCAGCTTGGGTTTTGTTTTGTTTTGTTGTTTTTTCTCCTCCATTTTGTCTTGCCTTCAATTCATGGTTGGCAAGTCCTGGGACTTCCAGAGGGTTAGGAACACTCTCTCACTGTGTGCTAACAAATCCTCATCTTTAAGTAGAAAAGCAGAAGAATTTAGAGGTGAATGACCTTCCTCCTAGTGAAGTGTTAATTAGTGGAATGAACCCCTGCTGTATGTTGGTTATTTTAAGAGGAATCATCTGAGAGTTCAAATATTTCTTATGAAAAAAATGAATTTAAAAAGAAGCGAGATTTTAACTTTCCAATCTTTCCAGAGGGAATGTCATAACAATTTTTTTATCCTTGTCTTGATCCACACCTATGCTCATGCTAAAGCCCTGTGGTAAAAATCATATCTTACACTTATATATTTATGAATTTCTCATCCAGAAACCACCAGTGTTGGACTTCTCCAGGTGCACTGATGCACTAATATCCAGTATTTCCAACGACCTGTGCAACACAATCAAAAATTAGCAGATTTTATTTATTTCAGTCTCTCTCCCCTGCTTTTCCCATTGCTGTAGTAACTGCCTACAATTACAGCTTTTGGGACTCTGCTTGAGCAGCCTGAAACTTCCCCAAGCACTCCTGATCTCCAGGAAGCAGAGTTTGCTCTTTATTATCATTCCTGATTGCAGTGATTTCCATGGAGTAGATATCTCAGGTGAGATTGCTTTTTCTCCTGCTTCCTGCTCCATCAGAGGTTTCTAGAGGATTTTTAGTATTTTTGTTTTGGCACAGGATCAGGGCTAAGCTGGGAGCAGGAGTATTGGGTTTCACATTCACATCCTTCCACCCCAGCTTTTCTGCTTGCCAAGGAAAGATCTCTCCAAACCTGGCAGTTTGTGGATGCTCCACCCCTGGAACACTCAGGGCCAGGTTGGAAGGGGCTCTGAGGAACCTGGGCTGGTTGAACCTGTCCCTCCATGGCAGAGGGGTTGGACAGATGGTTTTTCCAACCAAAACCATCCTGTGACCTATAATTATTATTATCCGGAGCATTTTAGGGAATCCAAAGCTTAAAGGATGGACAAGTTTTTTACCCCTTGTTACCTTTGAATAACAGATTTATCCACAAATTGTGTGGATGTGGTAGAAGAACAAAGCAATGAAATTATTGCCTCACTGGAAAGGAGGGAGGGATGAGTAACACCTGTGCTTACACCCATGGATTTGAAGGAAAGAATGATATTATACTGATGCCTTTCCTTTGGTTCTAGAATTAAGAGGCAGACACGGCTAAGGGATAAAGGGATTTTTTACTTTGGTATTTAATAAGGATTTTTGTGGTGAAACAATTCACCCAGGTGGAACACACTGAAATGCATGCTCATGGTAGATTGTGTGTGCAATTTTACAGACTTTGCAAATTAGCATATTTAACAAAGATGCTCCAATGAGAGGCTTGAATGAATAGCGTGATGTTTTTCTATCTCAGAGTATTTCCCTTTAGATGGGTTTAATCTTGGCTTACAGGATGTGTTTTAGAGGGGACTTTGGTTTTTCTAGATAGTGTAAGGTTTTCTGGCTTCCAGCTGTGAGGCCTTTAGGATGTTTGGTCCTCTGGCCCAACAGAATACCAGGATTATGCTAAGATATCAGACTCAAGGAATTACAAATATGCATGCTAAGGGTACTGAGAATACATAAGAGGTATGTAAAAGAAAAACCAAAAAAATCATCATGGCATCAGCACAAAGCAAAAATGCATCAGGGACCCTCCTGAGCTGGGGCTCCTGAAGCTGTGACATTGTCTGAGCTGTCCCTGCCTGGCCTGTGGCACCTTCCTGCAGCCCCTGGTGTCACCTGCGTGTCCCTGCCTTGTCCCTCTGCCCAGGGCTGGTGGTGACAGCCTGTGAACATCCTCTGCTGATGGAGGAACATCTGCCAGCCCCTCTCCCCAGCCCATTCCCACTGCCAGGCTCCAGGCTGCTTCCCCTGCTTTCCCAGCCTCTTAAAACTCCGTGGCATTGCTCAATGCCTCTTGTGATAGATGAGTTAGAAGCAGGGCTGGCTTCTTTCAAGATTTATGAGATTTAGCTTGCTTTGAGCTCTTCACAGAATCTACAAATGGCATCTAAACACAAACCTTTTGATTTGTGAGCTGGGCTGTGCAGTGCTCTACACGTGCTTTTTTTAATATATATATTTAGGAGAACCCTTCAGGGCTCCCTTTTGGAAGCTGCTCTTGCCAGGTTGCAGAGATGTTGTTGCAGGGAGGAAATCTGCTGGAATTTCTCCCAACCCTGGCCCCAAGAGTTGCTTAGTAACCACCCCTGGTTTCCCAGGCACAGCTTCCATGCACCAACCTCCAAGTCCAGAGGAGCCAAGCTCAAGAGCAGCTCTGAGCTTGCACATCCCTTTTGCTCCTGACGTGCCATGAGGCAGGAAATCTCACTGCTGAATTTCAGACAACAATTTGGAATGCATATATCCAACAGAGAAGGTGTTTACTTGGTTTAGCTCGTGCTGATTTGGAAGGCAGTTTGTGGAGTTAAAGCATTGCCCTTATAAACTGGATTTACTGTAGGACAATGGGCATTGAATACATTAAAATAGGTTAAATTCCTAGAAGAAGATAGGAAAAAAAAAATCCACCAAATTATTCACATTTGGTGATTAATTAAATGACAGATTTCACATTTCTATCCAGATTTTCTATACTTTCTATACTTAAGCCCTATGAAGGAAGATGGGAAAAAAACCCAGTGTGGCAACACTGCTAGGAACAAAGGAAAATCTGCAGTGGAGGGAAGGCAGAAGACAAACTGGACAGTGCTTAGCTTGTGTCAGAACTGGAATTAGCACCTGAGGCTGTGAGAGCTGATATCTCTGCAGGATTACTTTAAACCAGGATTCATTTTCTGAACTGATTAAGAAGCTGCTGCATAATGAAAATTCAGTTATGTACTTAGAGACTTGACATTTTAGACAGGTGAGGCAACCTCGCTGGTGAAGGCAGTCAGTCAGGGAGACCACAACAGAAATAACTTCTTTTTAAATGCATTTTTCTCAAAATAAAGACAAAAAACAGGAGCTAATCATTCAGAGAACTCCATTGGAAAAGCTTGGGAATTGTGTGTCACTTCCTAACTAAACTCCTTCCATGCAGATAGTTAAATCCCTCTGTGTCAGTGCCAAAATGTGACAGCACCAGGCTGCTGTTCCTGCCTTCAAACACAGCCTTTGCAGGATGCCAGGCAGCCAGGGATGCTGGGGAGGCACTGCAAGGAGGAGAAATGCAACTGCAAAGACAAAATGCAGCTCGTTACCTGTGCTATCTTGCATTATATACTTGTTTGAGGCTTAAAAAGTATGTTTGAATCACATCAGTGTGTTTCTATTTTTACAAGAAGACCTCTAAGGAATTTTTTTTACTTTTGCTTTTGGTAGGAGTCAAATCACCACTTCACTTGATGCCCCTTGTGCCAAAAGTGACCATTCAGCACCAAGTGATGCAGGACAGCCTTAGCCTGGAATGTTTACTGCTGGTTTGCTGTGGTTTTGGTTTTGTTTCTGTGGGTTCTGATCACCAAAAACACATTGAATGCTCCAGTCTCTGCTGTGGCAGCACAGTTTTAAACTGGGAGATTCCATCCCTGGATGTGACAGCACAGCCTGAGCAGCTCTCAGCACAGCCACTATTTTGTCCCTGCTACTCACATGCCATGGCTGTGTGAGCCCATCAAACTCCCAAACCACAGCTATGACCCCCTCACAATTGCCTGGAGCCCCAGCCAAGGCCCAATTTGGGTAATTGCATTTTGTCTGTTTAAAATTCACGTGTCAGGTTGCAGTTTGCTGTGGATTGGACTCTTCCTCCCTGTCCTCACTCCACCATCTGCACGTTTCCAGGCAGGATCTGCAGTTTCTCTTCCAGGTAGCTGTGTTGTGAGCAGTTTCTCTCCCAGTCTGTGCTGCAGGGGCTGGATGAGGGATGGCCAGGCTGTCCCAGTGCCATGGGCACTTCAAGTGGCTCCTTGACTGCCTCACCAGCAGCTGCTCCTCTTCCTCAGCCAGGGATGTCCCCTCTGCCTTCACACTGCGACCACAGCTCTGCCAATTCCACCCCAGGAAATGCCTGAGATTTATTTATTTTTGTTCTTGGCATCAAATCCCTTGAAAAACACAGCCTGGAAGGAACCTTGTGGATTGAGCTAAACTTGGTCCCTTGCCACCTTGGCAGGCACAGCTTATGAAATGCTGCTGTCCCATCCAGGCTGTACTGATCCCAACAGTGCCAGGAAAAGCTGCTCACTGTCTCAGTGGTGCACACTGACCCTGCAGGGCTGAGCTGGTGATCACACTGCTTGCTCCTGGCCTCTCTCCACCCCTGCAGTTTAATATTCCAAGAGAATTCGCTTACCAGGAACGTGAACTTTGCTGCAGAGCTGAAAGGTCCCAGACAGCCCTGAGGAAAGGTCCCTGAACGAGGCTGGGCAGAGGAAAAGAAAAGATATATTCTTCCCTTTCATCCTGAACTTTCCATGAGGCAGTCAAGCCAAAGTCGAAGCTTTCCACCAGCTCCAGATAATTCATGGCATGAAGGAGGAAAGTGAGATATAAGATCTATCTCTTGCTGAATATATTGCTGATGAGCAGTGGCTGAAAAGCTCCGATGCACAATTACAGGGACAGAGTCCTGGAGCCAACTGTAATTAAAGTTCTTTTGACATTACAGTAAATCCTTAGTAATGGTGTCTTGTTATTCCAATTTCCTTTGACTGGCATGCCTGCAATGCCCATTGGGAATGGGAAAAAACCCTCCCTGGAAATCCTCTTGTCTACTCTGCTTTTCTGTAATTAGCCTGAGCCAACAATGCTCACAAGAATATCTCTGAGCCACTCAATGGATACTCAAATCTGCTTGGAGCCCTTTATAAACTGGAGATAATCACCCAGAAAACAAATACAGCTCCACCTCACCCTGCTTGGTTCCATCTGGGCACCTGAGAGCTGTGCCCATGGCTGTGTCCATCGGGATGAACGTGGGCACCCTCCTGGTGCCTCCATGAGTTGCCCTCACCAGAGGGTTTCTCCTTGAGCTGCAGAGAGAAACAGTCACCTATTTCTTTGATTCAAGCCAGAGATTTACAGTACAATTATTAAGGGTGTAATTCATCCTCTCTAAGTCTCACTTCTGCTTAAAATCTGCTGGAAGTCTGTGTTAGTGGATACTGCCCAGCACTACCGGTGTTGTAGTGCTTAAAGCTCCTGGTGTGTGCAATTTCCTGGGGTTTCAGCTGATTTTTGGGATTTTTTTCACTTGTTAACCAAGGAGAGAAACTCATGAACCTTATTTACTCAGCTAAGAAATGTAAAAATGCAGCCCAAAAAGAGGATCCTATATATAAATTATCACAGCTATGTCATTTTCAGTGCCCTCTTCTCTATGATATCTATTACCTTGCAATAAATCTTTGTTCTTAAATATTAATGGTGTAAACACTGAAGATTTGCAATATCTCCAAAAGCAAGATACCCACTCACATTCAGATGTCGCTCTCCCAGGTCACGTATTTATTTCTCACTTTTTCAGCATTTGTAAAAATAAGCAAGTAAATATATAAGAAAAGAACAAACCATATTTAAAGAAAAATAAATAGAAAATGTGGAGAATTCAAAAGCAGGAAGGGAGGAAGGAATAAGAAGCAGCTCAAGGCTGCTGGTAACAGATTTAGAAATGTTTTCACTTTTGAAGGAAGTTCTCCACTTGTGCTCTCAGCAGCAGAATTCAAAATCAGCCTCACACCTGGGGACAGGTGGCAAAGCAAGGCAAACAGGGTGGGGAATTAGGGTTAATTAGCTCTGTTCCAATAATTGAGGGGGCATTTATTTGTATTGCTCTAATTCTTGGATTACTCTGATCTATACAATGTTCTATGGAATTTATACAGTAGACACCATACATTCTATGGGATATATACAATGCCTCTATGGAATTACAGATTTATCCTAAGGTTGCCTGTAATTTCTGGAAGTGGTGGCCCAGGGAGGGCAGTTTGTTCTCTAGATTAATCTAGAACTGGACAAAAAAAATCTCAAGCTTCTCCTTTGTTGTTTTTTGTTTGTTTGTTTGTTTTTTTGTTTGGTTTTTCTTCTGAAAGAACACAAAATTGCGCAATCTGTGAAATTATCCCTGAACTTTTGTTTTGTTCAGTTGAGGTCCATTAAAAACAACAAAAAAAATCCAATTAATGGCTGCAGGATAATTCATTTAAACGCAGACAAGCCAAGAATCTCCTGATGAAGGGAAAATAAGATTAGTGCAGGAACAAGGCTGTGCAGGAAGGTACAAGTGTCGTTAATGCTGCTGCCAACCATCCAGCAGCTCATTTTGTGCCTTTAGCAGGGAACAAAACCCTCAAAAGGCAAATCAAAAGGCTGATGTAGGAGACAATCATCTCTTAATTCCCTCCACCGTCCCAGCTAATGGCTGGTGATGATTGAGAGCATTCCCACAGAGCTGAGGGTGTTTGTGTGCTGTGGGATATCCCTCTTGCCACCTCAGAAAATCCAAATGTGGGGTTTGGAGCTGGCAGCCACTCCCCAGGAAGCCAGGCTGGGGTTTGGGGTGGGATGGTAGCAATAATTATATTTCTGATTTTATTACTTGCAATTGTCCCTTTGATCAGAATCCTATGCCATTTAACCACATTTATATGGTCATCCTGCACATAGGTTCTAAATACAGAACGAATCATTTTCCAAGGGAAAACTACAGGAGCTGGGTTTCCCTTTACTGCACACACATGGAATCCCATACATTTGGCACCAATTTAGGTTATTATCATTTCATTCTTCCTTTTTATATTTGTTCCACTGTAAAAGCAATACCACCAAACCTTTCAGAACCAGCCCCGTGGCTGATGGGCACTGCTGGGAATCAGCTCAGGGAACAAACAAATGAAGCTTTTTGGTGTCACAGCATTGGATGGGATTCTGTGAGGCTTAAATGCTGTTACCACTTTGTCATGAGGATATTTCTCTGGAAAAACATAAATAAAGAGGACAATCTGTGATATCTAGCCTGCCAAGGAGCTAAGAGAAAGTGGAATGACTTAGTTAATAACTAATTTTGGTTATTTCAGAATGTTCTAAAAACATGCCCAAAATTATTAAAATTAAAGCATCAACAAGATGCTAAAACCATATGTTTCCAATATGCTGTGTCTGAAAACTTTTCAAAGCCTGGATGCTTTTGAGTGGGTTAAAATCCTGCAGAAAAAAAATCATTCTGAGCTCCTCCATGAAGCAAAGACCACTGAAATGGAAACAGGCCCCCAGCAGTGATGGGTTTTCCAGGCAGATTTGGATGAGAGCAAAAATGGTTCAAATATCAAAATTACACCAGATGTTCCTGGCCAGCCCTAACCTAATGAGCATGAAGAGCAGCACTGATAGGCAAGAACAAACACACTTTGAGAAACTTCACTTTCATTGCCTTCCTTTGGTGGCTAAAGGATGACTCTGATAAGACAAGTGTGTACTCATCCCTTACTTAAAACTTTGTATTTTTTTATTAAAGGGTGGCATCATCTTCACAGAGGAGCTCTTGTACTCCCCTCACCTTTTTTATGAAGCTGTTTCTTAAGTTATTCTGTCTTTCAACCTTAAGAGTGGAGGCAATGGAATATGTCACAGAGGTGATTGAAGCCCAGCAGATCCTAACAGAAGCTCTTTTTCTCCACAAAAAAACCCCCCTTAATTACTGAGGAAAGTTTTTTTTTATATACAAAAAAAAAAGTTAAAATTCTTTATTTTATGAAGACGAGGAGCAGAGGATCAGAAATCCCTTGATGTTGTCAGAGCTCAATCCCACTGAATAGACCCTACAGATTTCTCTAATTATTCACAAAACATTTGGAGCAGATGTCCACAAAATAAATTATCTGCTGTCTGCCAAAAACTACTTCTGGCAGGCAGCATACCAGGTAAATAAGATGAGAGGTTGGGAACATGAATAAAACATGAAGAGAACAGCTTTGGGCGTTTTGTTCCTCGTAAATTCAGCAGCACCAGTTGAACCCACAGAGGTGCACAAGGCCATCATGTGAGAAGGGCTTGGAGAAAAAGCTCTTAACAAGCATTTTCTTATGTTAGTGGCAGTATCCCTGTGCCAAGTCACAAAAAGAACTTCAGTTCACAAACAGAACTGCAGCATCTACCACAGGAGACAGAGAATTGAGACTTCCAGCAGAAGCCTGAGCCCTGGAAGTCCCATGGGCCACCACCTTGGATTCTTATATTTAGCAAAAGTTGCTAAATTGTGCTCTTGGCAAGGACATCCTTATCTAATTTAGCCTTAGTTTGATAATCCAATGAAAAATATTTAATTTCTTGCCCTTCCTACTAGGAATGTGCCTGATGCTTTTCTAATGAAGGCAGGATGCTCTAAACCATAAAAATCAGGGAAAAATTATCCCTACAACAAGGCTGAATGTTGCAATGAGTAAATCTGCAAACAGAAATTCAGGAAGCAAAATTTAGGTTCTAAACCAGTCAGCCTCTTGTTGCCTCATCTAGTTCTGAGATCACCTTTTGAGTGTGGTATCACTTCAGGCAGGTTTATATAGATCCAGACCAAAGAAAATATCAATTATTTGAGAGGAAGGGGCTTCCCAATGACTTTGTATTGAGTTAAAGTTTGCTACTCTGTATTCTTTCATTGACTAATAAAAATTTTATAGTGCTTTAGGAACAGGTATTGTCCTTCATCCATATCAAAATTTTACTGTGCTGCACAAAATGTGCTGGTTTGTTGTTTCAAAGAGAAAGACCCCATAAAGGGAGGCTGGTAAATCTAAACATCAAGAAATATCAATGAATCATTTTAACTTATGGAAAAGGTTGTCACATAAGAGAGAGAGAGAGAGGAAAAGGTGGGAGGGCAGAGTAATTTGAAAATTGTGATTAAAAGAAATGCATGGGCAGGTAGGTAACTCCATAAATAATGGACCAGATTTATTCACAGTGGGTTCATTAAAAGCAGTGATAAATTAGTGCCAAGCAGAATTCTGCTTCTCTGCAGTGGTGGTGACCTATTCGGTGGAACCATTGTAGTTACTAATTCATACAGGATTATACATAATTGGGATGCCCAATTATTAGAGATGAGTTTCAGAAATGACAATGTTCCCTTTCCTTCAGGGATCTGTAATTTATTCCATTACCTTGAACCTGCCTTACGCAATCCACCAAAATAAAATTTGCAAATGTTCTGCTAAATCCTGCTATCTTTGGTTCATGCTCTGTGTGTGAGGGAAATACGTCGAGAGGATTAAAAATATGGGAAAGAATTACCATTTTAATACATTGGACTTGTCCACCAAGAGACAACAGAAGGTTTTCAGCCTCAGTAAATCCACTTTAATATATGGAAAGAGTTCATAAAAAATTATTCTATCCCATTGTCGTCATGAAAGCTATAGCTGGTCTGTGCTAGAAAGGCCAGGAATAATTTACCAAAGAAATCTGAAGGTTTATTTTGTTTTGTAGGGACAGCTTCCCTTACCATCTTTTATTCCACTCAAATACATCCTTACCATATTAATTCAGGTAACATCATTTATATAAGCTGCCAGCAGAAGTATCAACACTTTCAAAAGCGTGGCTGATGCCACGTTTCCCTGAGCTTTGAAATTTCCAACGTAGAATTTGGCTAATGGCTCTGCTTTCCACACACTGAGTGGAGAAGCTGCTGAGATATTAAGATAATAAGTGTTTGAAGAAAAGGATCTATTCATACAGAATCAATAAAGCGTTGCCAGGAGAAACTAGAAGCTCTCAGAAGGAGGTTTCCTAGAAAAAAAGAAAGGGTTTTCCAGGGAAGAATGGCTTGTACATGTTTGATTCTTTCTGATTGTTGCTGTCTCATTGCTTTTGTTCATGTGGCACTCAAGCCTGCCTGCTTCAAAGTAGGAATTCCCCTCAGGAAGATCTTCCAGCAACAGAAAGTGAAAAAATTACTTGCCAGGATGTCCAGCCTGTGTTACAGGGCTTGGTTGAGGGAGAGATGTGTGAGCAGCACCCTAGAAATCCAAATAATGGGAGAAGAGCTGGGGAGGGTTTGGGCTTCTGGGGACCTCTGGGTGTGCTGGAGAATTTTGGGAGGAGGACTGAGAGCTCTGGGGTTTTACAGCTTCCTTACAGGGCAGGGATGATGATGATGATGATGATGATGATGATGATGATGATGATGATGATGATGATGGTGGTGGTGATGATGATTATGATTTGGTCAGCTTGCTGGAACTGGGAGGAGAAAGTGCTTTTCCTCACAGCTTTTGTGTCTGGACAATGCTCCTGGGAGCACGGTGTGGTCCTTGGGGTCTCCTCTGCAGAGCCTGGACTTCAGTGATCTCCTGGGTCCCTTCCCACCCAGGATATTCTGTGATTTCTGTGATTTGCTCTCAGTGGAACAGTGCAGACGTTATTTTGTGGGTGTTCAGATGATGTGAACTACAGAATGTGCATGCAAGTACATTTATACCTTTTTCCAGTGTTTGAGGGGGGATATCAATATCTGTAAGATGTGGCAGCATTATCTTCTGTTGCTACAGTGAAACAGTTCATCACCAGCCTCTAAAAAAAGGGGCATAAATTGGATTCTTTCCAAGTCATTCCTGCAGAGTTTTTTTCCTGTGGGGTCAGCAAGCCTTTGGGCACACACGACACAATAAGTGGTGCTGTTGGAACCCTGTCTGCTTCCCCACAAAGCCAAAATCCTTGGATTGTCAGCCCAGCCCCAGGACAGGGTCTGTGCTGCTGCACATTCCACGGATATGAACTGAGGGGCTGTTTCTTCGGCTGCCTCTGAATTCAGTTTACAAGGCAATGAATTGGAACAAAGCCAGAGACATCCCTGAGTGTCAGAAATGGGATCTTTGAAGTGATTCTGGATGCACAGCCAGCCAGACAAGTTCGGTCCCTCTTCAAAGTCATGATGCACGTATTGTAATGCAGATTACATCGATTTGCTACCAGTGGCTGACAGCTCGCAGGAGTCTTTTCAAGATTCTCCACAGCACCCGTGGAATAAAGAGCTCTCTGCATGAATAGGAAGCTGTATTTTCATGCAGATGACAGCTCGAAAAAATAGTATCAATGTTATCATATATGTAAGGCAAAATTCAATTTTGTGTAGTGGATTTTATGGCTGTGTCAGGGTTCAGCTTACAGCACAAAGAGAACTTTTACATCTGGCACTTGAGGACGTGGTTTAATGGTAGTTCTGGGTTGATGGTTGGACTTGATGACCTTAAAGGTCTTTTCCAACCTGAATGATTCTCTGATTTTATGATTTAAGCACATAAGAAATGCTGCTGGCTCGAACACCTGCTCTAAGAGCTCGTTGATTATTTGCTTTGTAATTAATGTCTTGCAGAGAGGCAACAGAAAAGCTGACTTGCAATAACCCCACAGCAAGTTTGCTGTGGTTCTGAGCTCTCCTTGGGCAGGACCGGTGTGCAGGTGTTTGATGAATGAGAGTAGACAAGATTCTACAATAAATACCTGAAATACCAAAGCCATGACTACCGAAGCATAAAAGGAGTGTTGCACCAGGCCATAATTCAAAGCAGCATTCCATTTACAAATGGAATAAGAGTAATAGAAAAGATTAACTTTCATAGGGAATTACAGTTTGGGTGTGTGGAAGTGCCTGTTTTTATGAAGTGCAGTTTCTTACAGGCTTTATGTTGCTGCATCAAAGTTACCAGAGCGATTTGAGGCTGCAGCTCCTTTCAGGGATGTTCTGTCACTGTGTATCAGTGCTCCTAAGGACTGCTTCCCACTGGGACCAGGTTTTTGCAAAGATGTCTGTGTGTATTTACAGCCTAACCATAATCCAAGCACTGGAAACTGCAGAGTGTGCTCATTTCTTTTATTAGCATGTAAAGGCACCTGCCAGCCTTTGGGATTACACCTGATCAGTGGCTATAGCTGGATGCACAGATTTGCAAACTGGAGGAATGTTCTCCAAAATCTGCTTCTGTGTGGAGGAGCTGGAAGTGTTTTAGATTCATCCAATGCCATAAAATATGCTCTGGCCTCTCCAGTTCCTCATTATCTAAGGACAAAGTGATGAAATGTGCAAACAGGGCAAGGACCATTTCCACTGTCCCAGGCTGCTCCAAGCTCCGTTCAGCCTGGCCTTGGGCACTGCCAGAGATCCAGGGGCAGCCCCAGCTGCTCTGGGCACCTGTGCCAGGGCCTGCCCATCCTCACAGGGAAGAATTTTTTCCTAATATCCCATCTGAACCTTCCCTCCTACAGCTTAAGGCCATTTCAACTTGTCCTATCATTTTGTGCTCTTGTGAAATGTCCCTTTCCAACCTGGACAAGAGCCCCTGGACAATACCAATCCTGCAGTCCTTGTTTGCTTCCTTCCTGATGAAACCTCCCAGTCTAATAATCTTATTTAATACAAATAAGCTAAACACACAAACCTCAACAAAAAGGAACATGAAACCAAAACACAAATAGCATAAAGATCTCATTTCTCAAAGGATGCTCATCCAAAAATAAAATAAAAAAATCAAACGTGATTATGCCAGGGAAAGGAAGAAAGCTAAGTCATTGCTCTGCTCCTTCCTCACAGGGAAGAATTTTGTGCTCAAGGTCTAAGTTCCACCGAGTTGTTTAAAACACCTGTCCTTTAAAAGTCTCCATCACCTCTCTGACAGCTTTAATTTTATCTGTGTGAGCTGGAGGCCTCTCAAAGCACGGTGAGAAATCTCCTTTGCAGATCCCGGCACCGCTGCCCTGGATCCCAGCTGTCACGATACGACTCAGAAATGAAGGCACAGAACTCATTGAGCTCAAAGGCAGGAAAAAAAAAAAAAAAAAAAAAAAGAAAAGAAAAAAAAAAAAAAAAAAAAAAAAAAAAAAAAAAAAAAAAAAAAAAAAAAAAAAAAAAAAAAAGAGAAAGTTTATTTACAACTTGGGTTTTATAGTTTTCCAGGGATTACCCCTAGATTGGATGGAGAAGTTACCACCTCTCCATCCACACTGGTGAGGATAAAAGTCCATCAAATGTCTCTCCCTGAGAAAGAAATGTAAGCATGGATTGTTTTCATACAGAGTCCTTGAAAGGACTCCAACATATAAACACACAAAAAGAACCTTAGAAAAATCAGAAGATTTTAGAAGCTCTCAGAAAGCTGTAAAAACATGGGTTTTTGGCAGGAGCATCCCCCAGGTGCCATTAGCCACAGGACAGCTTTATTGCAGGCCCAGCTCTGGTTGTGCTTGCTGTCAGCAGTGCCGAGGAGCAGGAGGGACATTCCCGAGCTTGGGAAGGAGCAGCTGTCCCAGGGACACTCCTCAAATGTCACCGACACCTCCAGGCCAGGCCAGGCCGGGCCGGGCCGGGCACAGCGGGGATGTCCCACGCGGGCCTGGGCCTGATGTGGTGACTCAGGATTTTAGCTTTTATGGTTTGTTTTTTTTTTTCTTTTTTATTTTTTTTCAAATTCTGTACTGATTTAGTGTATAATTCTAAGCTGTTTATAAAGTGTTAGTTAATTGTCTGGGTGTTAATTGTTTAATTAGTTAATTGTTTGGTCGGATGAAACAATCCCGCTAGGCCTGAAATCCAAGGGCACCTCAGTGCCTCAGGCCCGAAAAGTATAAACAAAAGTGAGCTGGGGAGGGAGCAAACTGAGGATAAATAACTTCATTACCTGAAGTTGTAATTGGAGAATTAACCCCTGATATGTAAAAAAAACTTATAATTGTCTGAAAAACCCCTGACCATTGTCCATCTTGGGTATAGCTTTGGACTGCCCGAGGTGTATCTGTTGAAGGCCTTTAATAAATCCCTATTTTATTCTCTTAATTTTGTCCAGCCTCTGTTCTAAGGAGCCATTCCAAGGCATCAGCAGCACTGGCAGGGTGAGAGCTGGGGTTTCCCTGTGGAGGTTTAACCAGCTGTTGGCAGGAGGAATGTGATGGGAATGAGGGAATAAAAGGCAGGCTCAGGAGGAAGATCTCTGTTTGGGATGTCACCTGTGGCAGTGGGAATTGTCACTCCTTGTCACTGAGGGGATATTTGAGCCTCATACCAGGTAAGGAGCACAAAAAATTATCAATGTACATGTTGAACTAGCTTGGTATCTCCTCAAATTTTCAAACTGTTTTGTACAAATCTGCTCTTATACATTTTTTTCACATTGCAAGAATCACAGAATCCCAGAATGGTTTGGGTTGGAAGAGACCTCAAAGATCATCTCATTCCACCATCTGCCATGGGCAGGGACACGGGACACCTTCCACTATCTCAGGCTGCTCTAAGCCCTGTCCAACCTGGTCCTGGGCACTTCCAGGGATCCAGGGGCAGCCACAGCTGCTCTGGGAAAAAGTGCCTTTGACTAGCCAAACTTCTCTAATTTTTGATCCATCTGCTTTTTTAAAATTTTATTTTATTTTTTTAATTGCATATAAAGATGGTAATTGGGATTTGGCTAGAGTGAGCACAGAAAAAAAAAATCCTGTGGACAACTTAGGGCTCTATTCCACATGGAAGATTTTCAAGAAATGCTTATTTCTTGTTTGTAACAAGCATTCCCTTTTTTCCCCAAATAACTTGGGAGATAATCACTTGGTGAGCAATTTTCAACTTTCTGAGTGACCAAGACATTAAAACAGAATTGGGTTCCCAAGCCTAATTGAATGATTTTTTTTTTCTTTATTTTGCTGCCATTTTCCTCCACTATAAATTATTCCATGTACTCCAGGTAAGCTCGGTATCACCCATTTTTCCAAATACACAATTATGAGCTGCCAAGGCTTGGGATACTGCAACCTCCAGATGTGCTACTGTGTGCTGAGCTCTTGCATGACTTAAAATCCAAACTGGAAGCCCTTAACATGATGGACCACCTCTAAAAATTCTAATTGAGCTGCACACTGTAATAGATTGGGGGAAATGAGGTAAAACGTTATCACTAATCTTTGTGCTAACTGCATTAAATCTCAGGGCATATTTATAAAGGCAAGGGAGGATATTAGCAAAAAGATTTATCCAACAGTGAAGGGTTTTTTCCCCATTAACCAACTTCTAAGTTTCAAAGTTCTCGCAGTTTAATTGGAGATAGTGGAATTTAGGAGAAATAATTATAAACATGACTACACAGGCAATATGCTGCTATTAAGCACAAAATACAACAACTGTTTGTTTGGGGCTAGTAATTGAACCAACACAATGGGAGAAAAATCTGAATAAAATTAACTTTCATTGGAAAATGGGAAAACGATAATAAGGAAATTGTGAACAAGCTGTCAAAGGCTTAATCTGACTGCCACTGAGAGGAGCATAAATAAATGGAGCAAGAACAGAAAGACAACTAAAACCAAGTGGCCTTATAGAAGGTTAGGGGTTGTTTTTCTCAAGGAAAAGAAAGAATTTAATGTCTGAAGTCAAAGTTAGACCCAATCAATACATTCAGGGCTCTTGAGAAATTTTGAAAATAGTTTCCTACTTGTAGTGATTTAGGGCAGTCAGGCATATAAAAAGATTGAATCGGTTGTGAGAAATCAATGACCTTCCCCCAACATCCCCCTCCCAAGATTCCCAGTGAAATGAAAACTTGCCAATTACAATGGGAGTTTTGATAAGGGCAGCAGGAGAGGGATGTTCCAGACTCAAAGAAATAGCATGTGAAATGTAATATCTGTTGTTTTTTTGTGCCATTAAGGTGTGAGACAGAAGCCTGCTGAACATCTGAGCTCAAAACTCCAGCCTCCCTCTCCCGTGGCAGATTAGGGGCGGTGATGCAAAGCAAATAAGCAGAGTTTCCACCTGCATGGGATAATCATCCTCCATCTTCCAGGGATGTCTGCAGACATTTGCTTCCCCACCCACCAGGTAACTGAGATGCTGCTTCCTTACAGCCTTTGGAACCCTCTGTCAGAGCTTCCTTTGGGTAAAATGCTACAGAAAATACCACAATAGGTAAAATAACAGATAATGGATGATTTCCCTTCACCATTTAACACTGGGATCACTGGTTTCTTATTCTTTCACCACGATGGTCTGTCTTGTGCCATGCCAAGCACACAGGTACTGGTGGAGCCCTGTCACCACCAGCTAACAGGGCAGATCCACTGCTGTGGAGAGCTGGTGTTGGCTCAACAATTCCTGGGGCTTTCAGCTGCAGAACAGGGCTGGTGTCATCCCCTGGGATGAATTTC
Organism: Aegithalos caudatus; assembly: GCA_013389925.1. NCBI lineage: Eukaryota > Metazoa > Chordata > Aves > Passeriformes > Aegithalidae > Aegithalos > Aegithalos caudatus. The sequence continues at coordinate 857,938 of WEIU01010842.1, read as the reverse complement.
CTGAAGGTATGCACTGGGTGTGCTCCTGTGAGGACATTTTCCAGTTTATTTTCACCTGAGAGGAACCTACTGGTGCAATGTGAGAGTTTTCCACTATGGGAAATGATGGATATAGGGGCTGATGGGGGATTCAGTTTGGTGAGCACAGAAGGGAGGTCCTGGCTCACAGAGCAGGAAGCACCAGGTGCAAACATGGAATGCAGGTCACCATAACACTGCACTGCCCTTTTCCAAGCCTCTCCCCCTTTTCCATACCTTCTCATTTCCAATTTAGGCATTTCAGTAGGGGAAGCATCCTTCCTTGACTTGCTGCTATGGCCACTTGCCAAAATATCTCTCTGAAGGATCAACCAAGGCTCTTGGGATGAACTTCTCAAATTTCCACGTAAGCACAGGTAGAGAGAACTCCCAAAAATCCTGATTGCCATGGCCTCCTGCAAGCACCCAGTGATTCCTCCTAAAGGCCAAGCCCATTCCCTGTTCTCTTGCCTTCAAGTGCCTCTTGCACTCAAGAGCAGTGTTTGAGGGAAAAGCCAAGCAGCTGTGCCTACAGGATCTCACAGAGATCCCTAAAAGGTGATAATCAGGTTTGACAGTCATGTCATAATTGTTAACAATGGCACTGGAGACGTGCCAACAACCTCACACTCTGCTGCTGCCTCTCTGGCTGAGAGGAATTGCTCCATGAGTGCAAGCCTGCAAAGCAAATTTGACACCAAGGGATGTTTCATAGAGAGGAAATGTAAAGCACTGGATTGTATTGATGCCAGATTACACAGCAGCCTCGAAGGGCAAAGCAATGAAAGAGAACAGGCTGCAGTGATACCAATTAATATTTGGTATTTCTGCCCTCTGTGCACTCCCATTTATGCTTAGGAACCTGATGGAGAGCCTGGTGTGCAGGTTTGGAAGAGGGTGTTGGGAATGCTCTGCTGGGAGAGCCAGCAGTGATGGATTCACCTTGCCTGGTGCTACCTCACCCCATGAAAGGCTCTGCTCTCCTCTGCTCCTGATACACCACAAGAAAAGTTTGCAAAAGTGTGATTTGGAGCTCCTTGTGCTCCTCTCCTGCACAGCCATCTGTCCTGGTTAACATGCACCCAATAATGTACCTGCCAGAATAAATCACAGCAAATGATACTTTTCCATGTGGATGTCATGAATTTCAGAGCTCAAGGTTCTGGGATTGTTTCAGGCCGATGGAGGGGACCAGCTCCTTGTGAAATTTGTTGACCCTCAGACAGCCATAACTCTTAGCAACCTTCACTGTGAAAGGAATCAAAATACAAATCAACACCATAAAAAGTGACACATGAGAACGATGTCCTTTCTGCCTGTGTTTGTAATTCCTTCTCAATGGCTCTATTAGAACTCCTATCAGCAAACCCATGCAGATCTCTGCACGAGCTGTTAATGATTATAGACTGTTGTTTGCCTTATCAGGGAAGCTGTCAATAGGCCTAGTTAATGAATTTTTTTTTCCTTGTCACGGGCATTTTATTTAACAGTTTATTAACTCCCAATCCAATTCACTAGAGGTCTTGGCAGAATTCTAGAAGATATATTATGCATTTGCTCATTCTTTCTTCTCTATTCAGACAATTTCTGGTCCAGAATTATTATATCAATTTCCCAGCACTGCAGATACAACTCTGACCACTCCAATTATCTGTCTGCTCCACAATACAGCAGCTGTAACTTCGAGCCATCATGAAGAAGTTTATTAATTTAGATCCAACTGAGTGCCAACCATCTCACTGCAGCGTAACAGAAAGTGATCTGCCCACAGAAGAAACCTTGCCCTGTTCATCTCTTGGCTTTTCTAAAAGGACTATATAAAATTTCCAAGGATGAAGAGTGGCTCCAGTGCAGAATCTGCATGGAAGCTTCCTCAAATCCCTGCAAGAACAAAGGAGTATTTCAGGTGAGAAACTGCTATTTTTTGAGCCTCAGAAGTCAGGTTTGCTGGGGACTGCAGCAGCACTGAGGAACCTTTTCCCCCTCATTTCCAAGGGCTGGTGTTTGCTCATTTACACTTACTGGTGTGTGCTGTTTCCCCTTGAGTGAGCTTTTGCTGGTAACTCTGAGAGCAAAACCTCCAAATTCATACCTAACCATATTCTTCACAAGAATGCTCACAATCTTTATATCCTGAGCAGAGGATACACCTGATGTCCAGGAAAAAAATGGGTTGAATTTCAACTGACCATTTTGCCTTGGGGCTATACAGTCACCTGGGATGTCCAACAGCCTGGCAGGAAGGAGCAGGGGTGCAGCAAAAAGAGATGCTCAGAACAGATAAAGCTGGACTCTAATGGCCAGTGTATCATGGAGGAGTCACCTGCAGAGCACCCAGGGATCACAGAGCTGGTCCAGGTCTGAGGAGAGGGAAGGAAAGGAGAAAAAGCTCCTCAGCTGGATAAAATGAAGTAACCAGCCAGGAAAGCAAGGAGTGAGGGAGGGACAGCTCTCCTAGAGTTGTCAGGCAGGTTGTAACACCTGGTTGTGTGTAACCCCCAGCATGATCCTCACTCTGCATCCTTCACAAGACAGGAAAATTCTCAGGGATTTCCTCAGCCAGAAGAGATCGGTCTGGGATGCAAAGGGATTGCTTTGACTGTGGAAAGAATGGGATATCTGGATGTTTGGAATAGATTCTGTATTTCCAAAGGTACTGAAGCAAAACAAAATTCCCTGAGCTCATAGCAAGTCCAGGTGCTGCAGCAAACCCAACCACTGAGGCTGGGCACGTTTTGGAGGTGAGGTTCTGCTGCCTGTTTGAAAATGTTAGCTGTCTTGGGCATTGAGGTACAATTCCAGCCATCTCCTGTCATCTTGAATTGCTGCTGGTCAAACACCTGTAACCCCAAACTCAGAGCCTGTCTCTGAATTACAGAAAACAGCTGCCAAAACTAGCAGCTTCAATACCATCACTCCATCAGCTGGGCACCAGCCAGGGGGGAATGCCAAGGAAATGCTCCTGCAGGGCCAGGCAGGAGCACTGCAGGCAGGACAGAGCTCTGGGGGTCTGTGAGCCTCCTGAATTCACCCCAGTCAGGGTGCAGAGCCCAGTACTGGGAACTTGGACTAACTGGGGGCAGGTTTGGTTTCCTTGACTGCTCTGAGAAGTCACACACAAACCCCTGACAGCCAGAGGAACACAAGACCAAAATCTCTGATTGGATTTTCTGCTAAATGGGGGGAGGAGATGAAAAAAAAAAAAAAAGGCAATTCCTGTGCAGTGCTCCCAAAAGTGACCTTGCAGAGCCTTTCTGCTGCTCAGGGTGAAGGCCACACTCCATTTCACAGGAATATCAAATATGTTTGGCAGTCAGAAGGTCTTTTTCTGAGCTGAGAGGGAACTGTTGTACTTCATGGATGGTTACAGTGCAGATGTCTGGGGTTATGAAAGAGCAAAGATAGATTCCTGATCTTTAGGCAAGGCAAAATGGAGAATGGAGGAAAACAGAGCTTTTCTCAAGTGTAATAAGGAGCAAATGTGATGCAACTATTTGAAAATTGCTTCAAAGCCACTTAAGTCAAGGAGAGGTTTGATTTCCCACTCATTCCAGTTAGCTTTTTATCAGGCCAATAAAGGGGAGACAGAAACAGGCTGGTGGAAATTAGAAAAGTGTAATCAAAGCACGTGTGTCCATTTGGAAATGGGACATAAAAAGGACTTTTCCCTTTGCACCATGTTTAAATGCTCATGCTCCTGAAGATATTTATTTAGAAAAACAATCAGATTCTGGTTGGCAGAGAACATAATAATCTAATAAGTTTTGTAGACTTATATGGAATGGTAGCTATAAAAGACACCACCTATAAATTAAGGTTCAAAAGGTGAGACAGAAACAGAATATTAAATAACAGTACCTTTCCCTAAGTTGAGTTAACTGTTCCAGCAAAATTTATTGCCAATCTGGCTACAACATCTGCAGAACTAAAAGAATTGTTAGAGAAAAATGAAACTTGTCTTTCTGCCAAAGTTTGGAGAGGCTTAAACAGAAATTAATATCCATAAGAAATCCTGGAACATTTTTGAAAAATTATCTGCCTGGCAATTCCTGCTGCTTTTCAGAGAAATAAAAGCATTTTAAAAGGCATCTTTCACAGTGCAGCACAAACTTGCTCCACAGAAATGATGGTGCTTTGATACAACTGCTTTCAAACGTCGTCCCCGTGGTAAGGTAAATTTATGCTAATCACTCTTATTTCTATCAAAACAAATCTGATGCATTCTCCACAGAAACAGACACCAGGCCCTTGTATCCTCACAAAACGTGGCACATCTTGATGCTGGATGTAAGGGATATGGATGATAATGCAGAAGCCAATCCGTATGAGCAGGTTCAAGGTGACACTTGAGGACAGTGCTCTCCTCTGGGTCATAAATCCTCTCTCCAGTGCCTGTTCTGGAGGAGAACTGCCAGAGCAGCTGAGATGGGCTGCAAAGGCCTCAAAACTGATCAACACTTGCCCTATTTTGCCTCTATTTATCCAGCTGCTTATAGTTAAACATGCTAATGGCTCTTCCTTTCAAATTCTGGAATCCTCCAGTTCCTTTTAATCACTAGATTGTAAGAGATTAATGGCACCAAGAATTCAGCCACTTGATGACATGCTGCTTCTTTTTTTATCACTGAAATCTGATGCCTACAGCCTCTACTATTTGTAATAATAGACCATGGAAAAGAAGATAATCTATAGTGTTACATTTTTAAATCTGAACACTGTCTCCTCTCAGGGCACCTCTCAGAGCTCTCTGGGCTGATCCTCATTAGCAGGAGGCCCATTGGATTGCCAAGTAACACTGTTGCTGAGGGAGATGCCCAAATTCCTGGCTTGGGGTGCAAACACTGTCTGCATTGTTGGAAAACCTGGGTTTAAAATGGCAAGGCCCAGAGTAAAACATCATTTGGAGCAGAGCAGCCTTTGGTACAAACTGAGATCCCAGTGCTGGGCAAGGGTAAGGGCTGAAATGCTGAATTCATGACCTAGAAAAAGAAATTTTGATTAGCCAGTAGTTGGTGGAGGACCAGAAACCAGGATTAAATCAACTCGTGGATGGCAAAAGATGCAGCATTTGGATAGCATGAACTTCTCCAACATACAGAGCACTCTTCACTCCTGTCCAATCAAACTGGGAGGAATTCTCTCACAGCATTTAGGGATCGTCAGGACTGTGAACAATGATTTCTCTTCATAATGCTTTGGTTGTTATGACACCTTCTGGCTGTGGATTTCAGCTAATTACAGTAATTACTTTATCCACAGCATCTTTAGCTCTGGTAAAGTCACCACCATCCCATTATCCAAATGCAGTTCTGCACAGGGCAAGTTCGAGTTCCCCTGTGCCCACATGTTTGCATTTTTCTTCCCAACAGAGCATCAGGGATAGATCCAAGGTGCTTCTTCATTCTGGGATTTCAAACTTGCATAGTCCTCATGTGTAAATAAGTCCCTCATGCATATTTGATTGCTGCCTTGGGTGGCAATATCCCTGCCTTTAATATATGTGCACATTGTGCAGTTGCTGTGGGAACTGTAACTTTGAGGTTTCACAATTTAAAAAAACAAAACAGAAAGAATGTATTTATAGCCTTTATTTATTTGGCTTATGAATCAACATGTTAATATTGATGCAATGGAAGAAGAAAGGAAAACAAACTTCTAAACAGAGAGCACAACATCAAACACTGATCTGTTTGTTTTTCTCTTCTGCAAAGTTCCCACACCAGCAAAATCGCAGCAGCAGAAAGGGAAAGAATTCTAAACCAAGGTCCAGGCAGAAGAGGAGAAAGCAGGCTGCAGAGAGGTGAGCAGCTGAATTGAGTTCTTGGGGTTCCAGTGTCACCAGTCACAGATGACACCATGCCTGAAGATGCTGTGACAAATCCTGGGATTTGCCATCTCCAGGGCAGTGCCCCAGGCTGCTCAGGTAAGCACAGCACTGCTTCCCACAATCATCACTGAGGTCTGGGTGGTCACAGAATGTGGGATCACGGTTTGCTTGTAGGTTTGGGCTTGTCTGAGCTCCCTTGCTGGGTCTGTGCTCTGAGGAGCTGCCCCAGCACTGCCCTCCCTGCCCATGTGAGGGGGGCTGGTGTTGGTTCGATGTGAGCTCAAATCACAGATGTGTTATGAAGGAGACAGAAAAGTCCCCTCACAGGTGGCCCTGTGGGGTGAGTCTGTTCTCTCTGAGTCTGGCAGTGAGAGATGCTCCTGTGAGGAAGTCAGGAGAGTAAAGCACTGTGGTTGATTTATTACACCAGGGGATTTCAGGGAAGGATCCAGCTCAATCTTCTCAGAGCCAGGCCACTTCAGCACTTCCCTCGGATGTCCTTTACCTGCATTCCCACCATAGGAGTTATGGCCACAGAAAACACCTGATATCAACAAAATGTGGAAGGGAGGGAAAATCTTCCTACTGCTGTTTCACAGAGGGCTGGGATTGTTCCAGAGACAAAGATCTGGGCAAAGGAATGAAGAAGTAGCTCTGGTGTGTGGATGAAGTGGAATGAATTTCTATGACTGACCTACATGTAACCAAGGACCATCAAGCTCTGGACACTCTGGCTAATTGTTGTAACCAATTAACAAGTTGGAGTCCACTTAGTGAAGCCCAAACTGCCCCATGCAGCTCAAGGCAGGAGGAAGGAATGAATTTGTCTGCAACACCTGCCTGAAGGTCAAGAGTTTGCTTACCAGGCTCAGGGTGGAGATGATCAAGGAAATAGAATTGGCTTTCTTCTCTGAGATATTGCTGTGATACACAAACAAATATTCTGCTTTTCACTGATTCAGCAAAGACACACAGTAGATTCCTAACTTAGAATATTAAGGGATTTTTTTTTTTGTCCAGAAAAAGGTTCTGCAATAAAGCTAAATATGTTTGAAACACACAGCAGTTCAAAGCAATAGTCATGCATGAGGCACTAATATTTACTTCTATTGTGACACAGTTCAGCACAGAGAAGTTGGCAGAAAGAATTGTGTTATAAGCACAAGCCCATCCTCTGCTTTCCTGTGTGATTACAGCTCATTTGAGCAGTGTAGTTTTCTCTGGCAATGAAGCTCTTAATAGCAGCCTGAGATTTCTGAAGGCTGACCCTGTGCTGTTTGTACCCACCTCATCTTAGGATGCAGATTCTTATGAATAAAGCCACTTAGAGGGGACATTATAACTTAATTCTGTGATTAATGATTTGGATTCTGCTGGTAAACAAACTCCACTGCAGAGGGACAATGCTGGAGCCAAAGAAAGGGGCAAGAGTACACTGGCCCCTTCATCTGCTGATTATTAAGTTTTCTGGGATGTAATTATTTTTTTCTCTTCTCTGATCTGTGTGGTCTGGTATCCATTTAATCTGCAGTCTGAAACCAGGTTTTGCAAAAGGTGAAAAATGAGGGATCTGATGCGTTCCTACAGGCTGGAAGAAAAGTGTGGAGCTGACTCCCAGCACGGGGCTGCTCCCCACAGCTCTTTTAGATATGACCATTATTACCACTGTGCTGAATGGATTTCATATTATGGCATCAATCTGTCAATTAGCATTGCAATTAGCATCCCTGACTAATCCTGCCCATGCTGGGAAGTTGTAGCAGTGCGAGTTCCTCACCAAAGGGGATGGTTTTGTTTCTTTGTTATTCCACTTTAATGCCAAGTTGACAACTGCAACAGTGGGGGATAGGACAAAAATTGGGTTTTCTTTAAAGTGGGAGGTGAAGGGTTGATTAGAAGCAGAGGGTGAGGTCTTGATTCTCCTGTATTACATGAAATTCTATATTCAAATTCACATTGTTCATCAACTCCTACAGGTTTTCTTTAAAATGAATGCCCCAAAGTCGCTCTGAACTTTATAAAGGACTTTGTCACATGGGTTTGTTCTCATGGTCTCTGATAGCACAGCTCTTAAAAGTCTCATAAAAATGAAGTTATTCTTAATTGTGTAAACACACCCTCCCCACCATCATATCCTTCTATGGAAAAAGCCTTTTTATACTCTCTTAACAGTGTAAACCGATTTTTTATTTTTAAAAAAATCTATAAGCAATTAATGTGCAAAGAATTAATGATGAAAACAATCCAGTCTTCAAATGTGACCAAAACATAATTAAAAAAAACCCAAGGGACAACAAAAAGTTGATTTGGGCACTGTTTTTGTACAACATCTGGAAACAAGGGATTTCTTTCTGTTTTTTCATGATTTTCTTTATGCCAGTAGAGGGCACAACAGTTTAAATCACATTTATTTCATACACAGTGGGCCATAATAGAGGCAATTTAAAAATTCATAGGGAAAAAAAAACCCCATCAATTTCAAATAATGAAAATTTTCTGGCATTTTCCTGTATTATCCAAGAACTGCTAATAGCAAAAAGAATGTTATTTAAATGATTTTGCATTCCACAACTGCAAGAGTGTTTGAGTGTTTCTGTCGAGTTCACTACCAGAAAGCAAATTTTTGGGCAATGGGATTAAGGGAACGAAAGATAATGAGATGGAAGTGCATGAATAGAATAAAGCCAGTGTTAATTTAAACCCAAACCCCCATTAATTTGCTGCTTCTAAATAATAGGAATTGGAATGTTAGTGACTTTTTAATCAAATTTTGCATAAAAACTTGGTAAACTTTCTGTACAAATCACCTCTGCAATGGGAAACAAAATCTTGGGGTAATTTTTCATTGCATTATTCCATCTGACATGCATGTAAAGGGAATTAGAGAGGCTTGGGATAAACCATGGGCTTGAAAATGACAAAACAGCAGTTCTACTTTTCATGCATAGCTTAGGATCCTTTCATCCCAGAGTTTATTTCTGGAAAGGCTTTGAAAAATCCTCAAGTCAATAGATTAATAGCTTACCTGGAATTGTAAAGGAAAAATTAATTAACAGAAAGAGCATCCAGTGGGACAAAGTTTAATACAACACAGAAAAAAAAAAACAACCCAGTAACTGGTTTTCTTCCACTTTCTGGCCAGCATCTCTCAATTTTTTGGAGCCAGCTCCGAGCAGGGTTTCAGTGAGTAGAAAACCTGATATTGGATTGATTCTAATGCTGAAATGAGAGATGTTATCTTCCAGCCAACAGGCACTCTGCTGTCAAAGAAAGTTTGACAGAATTATTGAAGAATGTGGAAAATTGCCAGCCAAGGATAGAACTGGTGCTTGGGAGAGGGGCACAAGAAGGATCAACAGCAGCAACTGGGAAAATAACATATTATCAACATGAATTCTCTTAGAATCTTCCTTTTATTTTAATATTCTCCAAGTATTTTAAAGTCTGCTTTCAATGTGTTAAGGTTCACAAGTGCCCTGATGCTGAGCTGCAGGAATATTCTTGCTGGAGGTCACTGACATGCTGTTTTCCTTATTTTCCCTGCTCAAAGACATTTGCACAGGGTCATTTGTATTCATTACTGATGCAGAGTTTTCCCATCAGGGTATTTATAGATCTCAAAATTATTAATATTTGATTTAGGGAAGTATTCTTAACCTGGGCAGGAATTAAGGCATGTATTTTCACGGAGACAAATGTAAATAGTGGCTGAAATACTTCACCAAATCCAAGCTCCTGGGGCCCTTTTTTTGCCTTGTTTATCTCTCAGGTAGGCTGGTTTTCATTTTGTTCCTTTCCAGGTCACTGTTATTTATGCTCCTTGTTTTATCTGGCTGCATCTGATCCTGCTGGCAAAGGATTAAATGCATTTACCTTTTCTTCCCCTCAGACATGTTTGGGATGCCTGAGCTAACTCATGAATGAAACTGCATAATGCTGAAGCCTGATCCTACTTTATCATATTAACATTTCAAGTGTCAGATGCTTTTTAAAGTTCTACAGAATTACTCCTTGGCTGCTGTGAAGGGATGAAGACAGTTCCTGATGTTTGGCTGCCATGAATTCCCCAGCTAGGAGGGAAAGCTTTGAAAAAGGCTAAAATCCTGCATCACATTTGCAAGCAAATATTGTCCCATTACAGAAATCACTTTAAAAAATATGAGTTAAGCTCTTTGGAGTAGAATAAAAAATTTCTGTGAGGCAAAGAAGGGAAGGAGGAGGAGCTGCTGCTTCCTCCTCTCCTCCTTGGCATGACAGTGCCAGTGATCACATTTCAGAGCACTTTTTCAGGAATATTTCTTTGCTGGTCAAATATTTACCAACCACATTCCACTGGCAATGGCTTCCTGTGCTTTGGTGTCTGTCTTCACTCCCTGAACAGCAAATTCACAGTCATGCTTTGGATTAATTTGTCCTCTGTGGGTTCACCTCCTCAAAAGGCAGTTTGAGCCCAGGAGAGGAATCATTTCTCCTCCAGAGAGATCCTCAACACTCTAAACAAAATCTCTCATTTCTTTAATAAACTAAGCTGAGTTTTTGGTGGAATTAAAACTCCTCATTTAGAAAATGTTCCATATTTAGCAAACTTGAATAGTACATCAGGCAATTTGTTGGAACAAAAGGATGGCAGGGGTGGTGGGAATATAATTTTGTGTTTTAATTGGATTTGATTAGGAAAGTTACACAGCCCATCACTCAGTTTCCAGGACAGCCATAAAATGTCTTTGCCTTCCACTGAATTGCTGGCCAGGCCTCCAGGCATCAGGCTGGTTCCTGCTGAACACTTCAGCTCAAGGTTGCCAGTTAATGGGTAATGATAAGAACTGATCCCTTGCATTTTAATGGGTGTGACAAAATCAGGCAGAAGTACTGCAAAAATAACTTGAAATATAGGGGAGTGATCGTATTTTAATGCTTGGTAGCTGCAGATGTTCAAATTACTGTAATGCTATTAAAATGAGTAGCTATTAATACACAAATATTTCAACGACACACAAAAGCAGAGTCAAAAAAACCCCCAACCCTGAAATAATGACAAAACTAAAATTGCCTGTTTATTGGAATTAGCCTTCAATCACTTCTTTCTAATGGGCAAAAGGCTGCACATCTGACAGCACCACCCTCATTGCTCTCCCTCTCAGAGTTCATAGATGGCTTTTATGCCTCCATCTACCTATATGTGAAATCATTTCCCCATTTTAATTTTCTTTCCCTGTGATTTCAAGATATTGTATATCAGTTTGCACTCGCTGGGCACTTAACCTTCCTATTACCATTTTCTTTCTGTGCAATGCTCTCCAGCACAATAATCCACTTTCTTTGATGGCTTTTGGAACAGTCACTGTGGCCTGCTGCAGGTCCTGCCTGCATTAAGGACATTTGCATCCAAAGAACACCACTGGGGTTATTACAGAGGTGTAAACCCTTAATGCTGACTCTGTCAGGGCAAAGTGAGGCTTCCAGGGCTGCACTTTAATCCAGCCACAGAATTAATTTCCTTAACGCAGACAGGGCCTCTCATTAAGCCTCCCCCCTCCAGCCCTTCCCTCCTGCTGCTCCCAACACCAGTTGCACTCTCCATTTATTAGCACCAGCAGCAGCTCATGGAGGCAATGAAATGGGAATTTTAAGATGCTTGGTGATTTAATCAATCGGGTTTGATGCCAAAGGAAGTGTTACCATTGAATTCAGTGAAATTGGGCCAGAGCTGTGCTGGCTGCTTCTGAGAACAGAATTATTTTAAGATAATGCCTCCCAGGCCTGTGGAGAGCAGGATTATCCAAAGTGGGGGAAAAATCCAGCTGGCATGGGCACGAGGAGCATGGCTGAGGTTGGGGTCAGTGTTGATGACCATGGAGCAGGCAGTAAATGCAGTTTATCCTGTGGCACCACCACACCAAGGAATCTCCCCAGGGTTTGTGACACAGATATTCAAAAAAAAACCCCTCAGCTGTTACAGCTGACCTCGATCTTGACAGAAATGCACAATCTCTTAACTGTGCCTGCAGATCAAGGCCTCAGAGTAGTTGGTATCAGTGTCAGCTTAAGGAGGGAAGCATCCCTTAAAAATTAGGAAGATTAAATTGACATTAAACACTTATCTTTAAATAAGAATCCCATAAGTATAATGGGTAAGAGTTGATTTTCTACTCATTTAACTGCATCCTATATTTTGTCCATGTATTTTTTGCCATTGACACTATTATGCCTGAAAGTGTGATTGGAAGAGGTGGGCTGCTCTAACCTTTATACCTAGAAGGACTGAAAACTAAATTTTCAACAGCTGTTAAATTTATTTTTAATATTCTACTTTCTAGTGGCTGTTTCAGTTAATTGAAACTGATAGTGATTGTCAGTGGTAAGACCAGACTAATGGTCCATTGAGCCCCATTGGCAAGATCCCACTTTGGCAATGTCCTAGAGATGTTTTACAAACCAAGTTCAGCTTAAGCTTGAGTTGAGTTATTTGGTACTTCTGCCAGTGGTAAGAGAAACTCTTCAAAAGCTAAAGCAGCTGGGAGAAAAACACTGATTGATTTCTTTTTTCTGGAGGAATTTACAGCGTAACTGTGTCTGCTGGTGGCTAAATTCCCATCTAAAATTTGAGAAACAAGGTTTGTCAAAGCAGGACACAAAAGTTATATGGGCAACCCATGTGGTGAAAACATGAACATGGAAAATTTGCTTGGAAATGGGCACAGCAACTACAGCAGAGAACAGTGAGAGGTGTAGTTAACAGGAGCAAGAGCTCAGTTGGTAGTTCAGGTTCTACACCAGCTGCCACCAGGATGGACAGGGTTAAGCCAGGTCTTCAAAACAAATTATTAATTGGGAAGTTTAAATATGATCTTCATGTACCTGCTTACACCTGTGCAGAGTTTCTTTTCCCCACTTTGATTCTTAGGAATCATTAATTAGACAACACTAGAGTAGAAGCATTGCTGTTCTTCACATGTAATTTCAGAGAGCTGTCGACAGTGATGTCTGAATGACAAGTGGAAATGAAAAAAAAAATCATTAGCTGGAAGGAGCATGAGTCTGGCAATTAAGTTGTTATTATTGAATGTGAATATTGCAGTGGGTTCAGAAGCCCCAGATGGCAGAAGGGCAGCACAGGCTCAGGGGCTGTGTGAAAATATTCCAGGTAACCTCAGAGAATTCACTGTCTGCAAATTGCTTCCCTTCAGTAAGTACACGGTGATACTGCAGCTTTGCTGTGTTTTCTGAAATGAATACAGCAAAAGCACTTACAAACCTACTATTTCTGCATGCCTGGGTTGCTGGAAAATAAGTGAGGGGAAGAGTGGGTTTTGTCCTTTTTAACTTGTCATCTTAAAGATTAGAGTCATCTTTTCAACCTCACAATCTCATAAAGTGCCTCTCTGACAAACTTAAAATAAAAGCATCTTTTATGTGGCCTAACTTGATACCTATGATAGGAATTTGCAGTCCTTGACTTAACTGAAATTGAAAAAATATATTAGTTGACCAAAGGAGTCCAAAGATGGGGCTGGGCTGGAGGTGACAAAGGACACCAGGCAAGGCGAGCTGCAGGATGCATTTTCAAAATTTGAACAGCCTCTGGGGTCGGTCAAGCATAAAAATACAGGCAATCCTTCTCACGCTGGCCTTGCACAGCTAAAGCTGATATTTCCATGTGGAGAGTTGTGCCACAGGTCCCTGACCCTGTCAGCTCTCATAAGGCTTGGCTGTTGTGGATACGTGACCAGCAGAGCTCTGAGGAAGCCAAATCTGCATTTGGGGTTTGCTCCTGCCCTGTGCTCAGCCATTGCCCCACAGAGGAGTTCACAGCCACCCCACTCCTACCTGAGCTGGAGCTTGCTGGGGAATTAAGGCTTGACCCCAGTCCTAGGGAAGGCTTTGTGCAATAGTAATTGAAATTTAGTATTATCTCCCAGGCAAAAGCCCAAAGTGGAGTTTCAGAGATGTGGTGGTGTTGTCAGATTGGGATACATCAGCTCCAGACAGGCTGAGAGCTCCCTCCTGCCCCGTGCCAGGGCTGAGCTGGACCTCGCTGGCACAAATCTCTGTGCTCAGCTCATGGTAACTCATTAAATCCCTGTAATTCTATCATCTCTACAAGTCCTATTTGATCACACTCTGGCAATTAAAAATGCATCTTGTTTTTCGGAGCTAATTTATTTTTTGACATCCCTTCCTCAGACCAGTTCCACATTTCATTACAGAAGTGGCTACACTTCTGTGCTGGACATTTATTAATTATAGACCTGCACATGCATGGAAAACTAAGGACAGCTCTTCAGGTCAGGGCTCCTACACCAAGTCTGGGTCAACAGATGCTGTGTCAAGTCTCTACTATCCCCAGAGGAGATGTCATTGTTTCTCAGCCAGCACATTTCAATAATTCATGACACAACTGGACAGAAAGGGAAACGGAGGTGGCAGTGACTTAAATCTTACTTGCTGAAGAAGCAAATTCTTTTCTTCACGTCCTTCCTCCTTATGCCATGACAGCAAAGCATCACCACCCTGTCCAATTCCTCTGTGTACAAAAGGACAGCCATCAAGTCCTTTCTCCCTTCTGGGAAGGTCCCAGCATAGGGAGGAGCTGGAGCTGCTGGAGAGAGCCCAGAGGAGGCTCCAGGATGAGCAGAGGATGGAGCAGCTCTGCTGGGAGGAAAGGCTGGCACAGCTGGGATTGTTCACCTGGAGAGGAGAAGCTTTGGGGTCACCTCAGTGTGGCCTTGCAGGACCTGAGGGAGGTATAGGAAATATGGAGAGAGGCTGTTTACAAGGGATGGAGTGTCAGGACAAGGGGGAATGGCTTCCCACTGCCAGAGGACAGGGATGGATGGGAGATTTGGAAGGAATTCCTCCCTCTGAGGTTGGGCAGCCCTGGCACAGGTGCCCAGAGCAGCTGTGGCTGCCCCTGGATCCCTGGCAGTGCCCAAGGCCAGGTTGGACATTGGGGACAGCCTGGGACAGTGGGAGGTGTCCCTGCCATGGCAGGGGTGGCACTGGATGGGCTTTAAGGTCTCTTTCCACCCAAACCATTCTGTGGTGCTATGATTGACTCTCTTAGATCAACATTTCACTGTGGCTCTGAAGACAAAGTAATCCCCGGCAAAATTCAATTTCAGCTGAGGCACAGGGAACTAATGCACACTTTATTATAACACACACTTCACTGTGCTTCGGGATGCTGAAAGATAATACAGGTTTCAGGAAATTTAGTAGCACCTAATAAAAAAAAAAAAAAAAAAAAAAAAAAAAAAAAAAAAAAAAAAAAAAAAAAAAAATACTTAAAGGAATTCTGCTCAGCCTTAATTACACCACACAGCTCTAATGCTGCGATCAGCCGGAGCCAGATCCAATAAAACCTCCACCCGGCTCCTGTACAGCGACCTACGCCAACCCGACTCTTTCCCTGGGCTTCCAGCCCAGAAACGAGATGGAGTTTTTATTTAAGCCATAACGCCTCAACTTTCCCCGGCAGCGCATCCACCCTGAGCGGGTGGGTCCAGCGGGGCTCTCGGGGGAACCACCGCGGCCGCCAGCGGAGCATCCCCGGCGCCAGCGTGCCCGGCTGTGTCCGGAGGGGCTGGGCTGGGCTGTGCCGGGCTGGGCTGGGCCGGGCTGGGCT
>WEIU01010842.1:704493-842167 GCA_013389925.1 Aegithalos caudatus | reverse complement strand
GAGCGGGCACCGGGGGCACGGAGGCGGCTCCCGGTGCCGCGGGAGGGTCCCTGCCGGGCTGGGAGATGCAGCGCCAGGCACGGGCGCTCGGTACGTGCCGCTGCCCGCCTGGGTGATTCTCTCTGGTGGCATTTGCGAGGTTCCTCGCCTGCCTCCAGGGAGCCGCTGTCCCCCCGCAATCCGCGTGTCCCGGGGGCCAAGGCTCCGCCAGGCGCCCGTGGTTCCCCCGGGGGATGGGGATGCGCCCCGGCTCCGACAGTGCCGGAACGTGCGGCCGCTGCTGGTCTGAGCGTTTGCACGGGGTTTGGGTTTTTTCCCCCCCAAAGAATTGTTCTGAGTCTGGAGTTGCTCAAGTTGTAAAGCTGGGCGGCTCTGGCTTTGCTTTTAATCAAATGGTAATTGTCTCAAATGAGAGAAGGCGCGTTCGGGAGCTCGCCCCCGTCTCTGGTGTCGGTGGGGATCTGGCGTGTTGCTTTGAAACAACCCCCGCACCACGCCAGCGAAGGCTCATGGAAAAGCCTTTTCCTTTTTCCTCTCGAATGAGAATTTCGCTCTTTCTGCACGTCCCTCGCTGGCCTTGGGGTTTGACGGAGTCCTGGCGATCGCGGAACTTTGCCGTCAGCCGGGGCAGAGCTGACCGAGCCGGCCGCCGAGTTCGGCCGTGGCTCGGTGGATCGGCACTGCCTCTGCTCCCCGAGCAGCCTCGGCGGGGTTCGCCTGCTCCACTGCTCCTTCTCTAGCCCCTGCTCCTTCTCTAACCACTCATCCCCTGCTCCTTCTCTAACCACTCACCCCCTGCTCCTTCTCTAACCACTCATCCCCTGCTCCTTCCCCAGCCCCTGCTCCTTCTCTAACCACTGCTCCTTCTCTAACCACTCATCATCTGCTGCTCCTTCTCTAGCCANGGCCGCCGAGTTCGGCCGTGGCTCGGTGGATCGGCACTGCCTCTGCTCCCCGAGCAGCCTCGGCGGGGTTCGCCTGCTCCACTGCTCCTTCTCTAGCCCCTGCTCCTTCTCTAACCACTCATCCCCTGCTCCTTCTCTAACCACTCACCCCCTGCTCCTTCTCTAACCACTCATCTGCTGCTCCTTCCCCAGCCCCTGCTCCTTCTCTAACCACTCATCCCCTGCTCCTTCTCTAGCCCCTGCTCCTTCTCTAGCCCCTGCTCCTTCTCTAGCCCCTGCTCCTTCTCTAGCCCCTGCTCCTTCTCTAGCCCCTGCTCCTTCTCTAGCCCCTCATCTGCCTTCTCTCTTGCAACTTTATGTTTGTGGCTCGTACCTGGCTGGCTGCGAGCTGCTGGTGTCCCCTGCATGGTGATGTATGTGTGACCTTGTTGCCAATCCCCCGTGGTGCCTGGCTGTGGTTAACCCAAATCCGAGCACCATTTTGTTGGGGAATGATCCAGCAATAGCCTTGGGTGGGGACTGGTTAGTCGGGGTTACCTTACTGGTGCCACTGGTGCACGCACAGAATCAATCCTGATTTTTTTAGCTGTCATCAACGTGCGTGTTTTCCACGAGGGGAAAGAATGTCAGTGTTTTTATTGCAACTGCAAAAATCAAAACCAAGACCTTATGAACGACAAGAAACTTTTCAAAGTATTGACTGCTGTATTTTGCAAGAGAAACTTGAACTCTAGCTTAAGCTGCATGCCAGGCTTGTTCAGTGATGTATTTTTTAAAAGTGTGTGGGAAATTGTGAACAAAATACTAAAATCAGGAGTGGAAATACTGAACTTGTAAGCACCGAAAGTGTGTTACTACCCCATGTGGAATTGTTCCAGAAAGTTGTTTATTATGCAAGAGACTTCCCATAGTAATCTGGCAAATGCATTTGTGAAAGCATTTGAGGGGAGTGACTGGTGAAGGTGTTTAATTCTTGCCAAAATGCTGCCGAGTTGGTGTTGGGGCTGCAGCTGAAGGCACGGAGTGCTGTGAGCTCTGTCCTGCCACGCTGGCTCTTCCCTGCTCCTCAGGGCTCCCACAGCATCCACCGTCCTTCTGCTTCTCTCTCTCTTATTCCAGCATTGCCTTGCAGTGCAGGGGGTGGATGAGCTGCAGATTTGGAGCTGGAAGCAGTGGTGTTCCCTGGGAATAAAGCAGTGCGAGGTGCTGCTCCGAGCACAGGGTCTGGCAATGGGGATTTTCCAGAGTGGGTTTTGTGGGATGGCACATCAGTGAGTAGAACAGGTAGGGTTTGTCTGGCTGATCTGAAGCTTGGTTTTTTCCTGTCTTAAGGAAGTTAAACCACTGGATTTTGTGGGGTTTGGAGCTGCTGTGGGGTGGTGACAAGCTCCTGTAACTCTGTCACTCACTCAGCTCCAATGCTGGTCACATAAGTTGGGGTCTTGTCCAGAAATCCGAGCACGCATCCAGCTGGCAAATCCTTGTGCTGGCTGTGATGCATGGACCTACCTAAACAACTTGCTCTTTAAATTCCTAAAGATCACGTCACCGTAGCTAAGGAGCAATGCCATATTTTCCTGTCACTTTCCTAGGATGCTTCTGTTGGAGTTTCCACCCACAAACAAGTGCTTCCAACCACTTGTGCAGGGGCGGTGGTTTTGGTTGTTTTTTGTTTTTTTTTTCTGAGCGAGCCTCTCTGTCTTTGATGTTGTTTATGTTTATGTTGTTGTGGCGTTTCTTGTGGGAATTTTCCCATTGCAATACCACAAGAACATCTTAATGTTGTTGTGGTACAGCAACGGGAGGTTTCTGCAAATAGATTCAATCTTTTTGCTGCTCTTCCTGGAAGAGGCTGAGTCTTACAAGTGACATAAGCCAGTGGTTTTATATGTATGGAAGTGATTATCAGGATTTACTTTGATACCAGAAGACACAGATTAACTGCAGTCTGCAAACAAGATTTTTTTGTGTATTCACAGTGGTGTGAGGAGTGTATGAGGAGCCAGCAAGCCTGCAGAGCAGGGAAGGGATTAGTGATTGGGAATGAGTGGGGCTGGAGGTGACAGTATCCCTCCTGACTTTGGATGGCTTGAGAAATAATCACAAGCCTGGTCTTGGTTTATTAGAAAATCAAGGAAAATGGGAAGTTTGTTCATCTGTAAGGTAATTTTTCATCCTTCTTGGTGCTCAGCTTGGAGCTAGGTCCATCTTGTTTTGCTGTCATGTATAAACTCCCAGTTCCTGTGGGGAAAGCAGGGGACGGTGGATTAGAGTCCCGTGGGATGCATTGAACACTGCAAGTGCACATACAAGTGAGGAGAAATGACTTTTTCAAGGGACTTGTGTGATGCAAGCATTGCTAAAGCTCCTGTTGTGCATGGGTGATGTCAACATGGATTAAACGGCAGGATGCCCTGAAATTGACTTTTGTTTGAAGAAGCTTAGAAACTTAATGTTTTGGTTCTTCAAAACTGAATGTGCCACAGGAATTGGCTCTGGAAATGGACTTGCCTTGGTGCTCTGTTGCTGCTGTCCTTTATATATATCTTAAGGGACAGCAATTCTTTTTTCAGGTGTTTTTGTTTGTTTGTTTTGTTTTGCAGCTCTACAGCTGAAGTTTTCCTCTCTCAGCCAAACCTGGGATAGTTCAGTCAGTGATTATCCCACTGAGAAACACCTGGAATGCAGGAAAATGAGATTAGAAGAGCTCTAATTCCCTCCTGTGCCACTATCTCCACCTTTGATTTAGTGAAGCTGTTTAGAATTGTAACCCAAACTTTTCAGTGGAGATTTGATGGTCCATGTTTTATAGGATGTGGTGTAGGAAAATGAATTACAGGGAAAAAATTAAGTAATTATCAGTGATACTTTGTAATGTGCCTTAACCAGGAAAAGATGAGGTAAAGGCTGTAGGTTTGCTTAAGCTGAGAAGGACTTTCCTGATTCAGAATTCAAAAAGCCACACAGTTCTCTTGCCCACTGAGACAGATGAAAACCAGATCAGAGTTGATGCCCTTTCAAACAGAAGTGTATCCAGGAGGGCATTGTTGAGGTAACAGAAATGGGAAGGGGGGAAAAAAAACCTTTGAGTTTTGACTACAGTCAACTGAAATTTACTGTATATAGATGTATTTTCTGTAATGTGCTAATACAAAGAAATGTTTTAATACAGAGTGAGGAGAAGTGTCAGGAGTTCAAAAACCTTATGGATTCTCAGTCTTCATGATTGAGTGAAGAGTGAAGGTGGTGGGCAGCTGATGAAATAATGGAGTTAATTAGTATCTTATTAGTGTAAAGTTTAAATCTGCGTGTTGAAATTTGGTGTGAGAAAATCCCAGTTGAAATGCAGGTCATAGTGTTTATAGAACTGGCTTTATTTTTAAAGAACAGTTAGTTTTATACCCCTAAAGTTCTACTTTTTAAATGTAATAAAGTACAGTTATATTCCTTAAAATAAGTAATGCTTTCATTTGGCATAGCTGATGTGGGATTTTTTTTCCAAATTGTAACATCCAGGCATTTTTCTCTTGAAAAGATTTATCTGTTAATGAATGCAGAGAATAATTAATTAACTTGCACAGATGCTGCACTTCCAGCTGGGGGAGGCAGCAGTGGGAGCTACTGAAATTGTGCTCAGCCCTGGCCAATCCCACCTGCAGCTCCTGCTCTTCTGGAGAAACTCATTTAATGGGAACAGCCAGGATTTGAAGCCTGGACATGTATTTTAGTGTTTTCTTAATCCTGATTGCACACAGGAGGAACTTTTATCTGGGTTTGACTGAATCGTGGAGTGTTTCAAATCTGCACTGCAGAGCTGCCAGGCTGGGGGGCTCCCAGAAAATGAGATTTGGGTTGTAAAAGGCTTTGGAGTGAGTGGAAGTAGGAAGAGAAAAGCAGGGATGACCAGACTTGTCTGGGAGGTTCCTTTTGGTTGCTGGAAAACCCAAATAATGCATTTCTGAGCTGCAGTTTGAGGGGGAAGTACTGACTGTGATGGCAAGGAGTGAAGGTGGGAGCAGGAAGGAGCTGAAAAAAAAAATCTGTGCAAGTGAAATCTGACTTAAACACAGTGCCAGCAACCTCCCTAGGGAGCCTTGTGCTCCCTGCCATGCTGCAATTCCAGCAGCTGAGGATGGAGCTCCTGCAGGCCCTCACCAGGAGTGGGAGCAGCTGTCTCTGCTTTCCTGATCCCAGCTTATTTGCAGGATGAGTCCAGAGTGGCTGAACTGCTTCAGCTGTTACAGATCAGTCCCCCCTCCACACCGGGTTTAAATGAAGAAAACGAAATAAAGCAGTTTTTAACGCTAGGAAATCACTTGAGCAGTGCACAGAGGAAGCTGTGGAGTCCAGAGCTGCTCTGAGGGATGATGGACACAGCACTGAAGGTACCAGGTATGGGCAGCTCTCCTGCCTGTTCCTACACATCTATTCCTATATCCTGCTCCTTTGGTTTTGAGATATATAGCTGAGGGAAGACACATTGTACATTGAATTTTAACAGAGAAGTGAGAAAGCTTGGATTTGACTGTAGTTTTGAAACAGTGGTTTGAGCCTCATTGAAAATTTATGGTTAAATCCAGATTCCTTTTCCAGCAACATTAGAAGTGGTAATGAGCTACCCTGGTATTAACTATTCTAAAAACACTCCTCTCACTATTCCTGCTTTTTGTGACTGACTCTTTTAAAAAAAATAAAAAAAAAATCCTACTGCTTTTCCAGCCCTGCTGAAATCACAGTGCCATGTTCCTGATGTGGGAAGCATATTTCACTTCAATAGGCCTTGACAATTCTGGGGAGTATTGCTGCTCAACATGTACAGGCCTTTTGTGAAATGTAAAATACAATAAATTACAGCTGTTTGTAGCTGTAAACCTCTCGTTGGAGTAAACTGGTGGGGAAAATCAACTGGTTTTCCACAGTCTGGCTTAATGTGAAGCATGTCCAGGCTCCCTTTTGCTTGTGCTGAGGTCAGGACAGTAATTTGCAGCGTACTGCAGTGCTTGACTACATAAGGAGCAATTCCTGTCTAATCCAATCCAGGGTGGATCAGTAAATGATAAATTCTGTTCAGCTTGCAAGCATACAGATTTTCATAGTTCATTTGCAGAAGGATCACGCGTCTCTGCGTTTGAAGACGTTCCATTTGTTGGAGTTGGCATCTCTTAGCATTCCTGGTAAAGTGTGCAAGATGAAAAAATACTGTTCTAATGACATACTGCTGTGGAGTATTTGATAGGGAGAAACCAGCAAATTCAGCCCCTATGGTTGTTGCAAAAACCACTGTTTGTTTACCTGGATGTTGCAAAATATTCTGATTTTTATCCTGACTTAAAGCTCAGTGCAGTCACCTGGATGTGTCTGTCCCACCTGTCCATCTGTCCTGCTGCTTGAGGAGAGATTGTTTCTAAACCCATGAAAACAAGGTTTGTTTTTGCAAGAGTAAGGGGAGATACTTGATTATTATGAGGTGCTGGAGCAGGTAATAGCCCTTGGTGTGGTCCTGGGTGGTGCAGTTTTCACATCAAAAGCTCATGACTAAAATATCAGCGTTCCTGTGATGACTTTTTCTGTGTTTAATAGGAAATTTTTGGTGCCTGCTGCTGCGAGTGTGGTGCAGATTGTTGTGTGGGCAAAGCAGAGTGGGAGGAGAGCTCTCTGCAGCACCCTGGGTTATTTATTTAACATCTCAGCCCAGTGTGTTGGTGTAGGTTGTAAATGACAATAAAAAGAAAAAGGCTGTAGATGCATGTTTGCTTTGCCAGGGTAATTTACAAAGCAGGGTGTAATTGGGAACATTTCTCCCAGGTCACTGCTTGACCACCAGCACCTCTTTACCTCTGGAGTCTGTGTGCTCTAGAACAGGCTGCTGGACAATTAAATAATAACAGTGACCTTCTTTTCACTTCTGAAAAACAAGTGCTCTAAAGAAACAGGATGAGGAACCATTAGAATCTGCCCTGACCTGGGTATACTCCTTTCCACTGTTAAGGTCATAAGAAGACCCCAGGTTTCTATGCTTTGTAGTCCTTCAGCTGCATTAGTTGAGCATTTATCTGCATGTTTTTAGTAGTGTGCTCCTCCTTTGGATAAAGATTTCTGGGTGTTGCAGAGTTGCTACATTTGTGTGTGTGTCAGTGGTGTGTGCAAAGCATCTGTTTGCACACTGAGCTTTCCACCCCACAGAAAATGTTTTGTTGTTTTAGGCTCAAAATTTCATCATTGATCCTAAAAGAAGGAAGATGTACCTCGATTTGCTTGCCCTAATGTCTTCCTGCTAAAAGTAGTGGAAGTTGGCTGGCTAAATTCATGCTGGAAACTTTAGTTTTGTGTGTTGGAGTGGAATTCAGTTTACCTGGACCTGTTTTAGCCCAGGGCTGCATTCACAGCCCCCAGGAGTTCTGTGCCATCACTGCCTGGCTCCAGGGGAAATGCACTTAAATGGGTTTTTATCCTTCTGGACAAGATGAGGGGCAGCTGCTCATGTGTAACTCTTCCATTCTTGAACACTGACTTGTTTGTTTTCTACTCTTGACTAAGCAAGAGTTAGCTGTTGTGCTAGAAGGAGCTCAATTAATATAAATCAGAGTTCTTTCCTCTTCTCCCCCATTTTTGAGGGGCTGCATTCTCAACAGCACTATTCCTCTCATTGATTGTATCACATCTTTCCTGGTCTAAAAATCCTGCTGAAACTATAGTGGAAAAAGCAATGAAGCCTTACAGAGTTCTGGCAAACAGTTTGTAGAATCAAATGCAGTTCTTGAGGTGGTTGCATACATATGGTAGTTTTCCTTTTAGTTGTGGAGCTTAATCTGCTTATAGACCTTGTAGTGTTTCAATTCCTCACTGTAATTTTTGTAGCTGTTGGATTTTGAATCTCACATTGACTATTTTTGCTATTGCTGAAGAAAATAAAAATCACTATGGCCCTGGTAAAGAGGAGTGTTTGTAATGCTTTAAAAGCTGTGGTTTATAGTCTCCTTGAGCATCTCTTTTCCTAGATAAGCTTCAAATGTAAACAGAAGAGGTGTTACATCTAACAGTGCTGTTCTTCTGCTGTTAAATGAAGGATAAGTAGAGTTTCACGTCCTCCTCTCCTGGAATAAGAGGTTGTGGATTTTGCTTGCCACTTCTTTTCTGTAACAGAACTGTGGCTCACATGCTGAAATCCTGAGATTAGAAAGTCCCAGTGTTTTGTCAGGTGCACTTGGAGACTGGAAGGTTGTTCTGCAGATCTGTCCTCCTACAAAACAGCTGAAATGAGTGTGACCTTGGTGGGGAACTGCCCCATTCCCTGCAGGAGCACAGCCCTGGGAGCCCCTGGCTGCACATGGGAGTGATGCCAGCCCCTGGGGTGTTTGCTGAGCCCTGGCCTGTGGGTCTGATGTTCTGAGTCTGTGGAGTTTTCAGCCTGTAGTAGCTGATTTCTCTTCTCTTGAGAGAATCCATTCCTCTCAAGGACAGTGAATGTAAATAAGTCTTCCATTTTTTCATAACACATCCAGGTTTCTCATACAACCCTCTCACAGGTGTTGTTTCTATTATTTACCCAAAGAAGAGAAGTGTTGTCTTTACTGACCAGTTATACAGTTCCTCAGCACAGCATGTTATAAAAGGGCTGTGCAAAATTGTAAATAAACCTTTCTGACCTTTCTGCTACCTGGAGTCAAGCTCTTCATTCTCGTGTCCAGCAGGACACTGACCTGGTGTGTGACACCACTGGAAATGGTCCTGCTGGCATTTGGTGCCTCTCCAGGAGGCACTGAGGTGAAAGAAAGGACTTCTCCAAGCTTTTTTCATGCTTTCTTCAACACCTGCCAAGAGGACTGGAGGGTCTCTCTCCTGTTTGTTACTCATTCAATTCCCAGCTTGGATGGAACTTGATCAGACTCTTGTGATTCCTTAAAGGCCTTGTCCCTGTCCTGTCCCATAAATACCCTTAACAAGGCCCATTGTGGGTTGATAGGTTTACTTCTAGGTTTATTTTCATGAGGAATCTGAGCAGCCCTCAGTAGGTGTGAATGGCTGCAGTGTCTGTACTCCTTTCTGAAGCTCTCCTACTTGGAAAAGTACCAGCACAAAGCAGCTTCTTCACATCAGGCTCCACTTAAGAGATGTGAAATAATCCCTGCCTCAGAAGCTGGATTTACTGTGCCATTCCCCAAGCCATGCAAGGGGAACATCAAGGAAAACAAACATGGAACTCACCTCCTCTACTGAACCATACCTGGCTTTTCCTGGACAGGTTTTTCTGAGGAAGGGACTTGGGCTTTTTTTGCCTTTTTCCTTGGTCAGAGGGCAGAGTGACTCCTAAGTGTCTGTCCCAAGTGTAACTTCACCTGAGCACCTTTTGCCATCGCTTGCTGGATGTTCTCCAGAGTTAAGAAAGTTGGATAAGCTCTTTATCTGGAGGTAAGCAGCTTAAGGAGGGTGCAAAGCTCCAGCACCTCGTGCTTCCTCCTGTTGAGCTGTTTTAACAGAGCCCTCCTCTCTCCCCACAGCATCTGAACATCCTGATGTTACAGATTCTGGTAACCTGCACAGTTATCTCCTCCTGCCTCTGTGTCACCCTGAAAGAACAAAAAGCTCCCAGACCTTTGTGTGGATACAGAATGAAAACACAACAGTAAAATGTGTGAAACTGATGGAAAACAGTGCTGAGGCTTGGGATTAAATCTGGAGTTTTCTCCAGTCTGTTCTCATTCTGTGATAAACTCTTTGATTACTTAATGCAGAATAGGCACCAGTTCTGATCTGGGACACTGAATTCCTTTAATTCCCTACCTGGGCCCTGGTGCCTTTTTGAGAACCTTGGGCATTGTCACAGAAGGTGTTTCCATGAAGAAATTATGTATATGTCTCAAACTTATAAATCCCTAATGACATTGACATACTTCCCCTTTGTGTCTGAGGATCTTCTCTGTCCAGCAGAAAATAATCCAGATGACATTTTTAAGAGAACCTTGGAATTGGAATCTCTCTCTTCCAAGAGAACCTTGGAAGGCTTGGATTTTTTGTTTGAAACAAACAACATGCGAAACTTAAAAATTCCTTTTTTTTNAGAAAATAATCCAGATGACATTTTGAAGAGAACCAGGCTTGGAATTTTTGAAACATACAACATGCAAAACTTAATTTTTTTTTTTTTTTTTAATTTTCCTAGGAAAATCAGGAGAAGGAAGATAGCCTCTTCCATCCTGGTGCCCCTTTACAATATTAGAACAAAGGCCATCTTCTCCCAGCCCTTGGCTCCCTGCAGCAGGGAGAGAGGAATCTGCAGTTCCTCTGTATTTTCAGAAAAATTGAAGTGCATTATTCCCTGGAATAAGGCACTGCAGACAGTTAAGTGCCTGTAATTCTAATGCAAATTTCTTTTAATTCTAGATTGGTAAAGATCCACATTTTTCTTTTCCAAAAGGCTGGGCAGCTTGTCCAATAAGCCTAATTAAAGGTGGTAATGGACATTCCATTCTCAGATTGATTTATTCCTATGCAAAGTGATTTGAACTGGTTAAATGGCACCTGTGAAAAGGGGCTGAGATAGGAGCAGGGATGGCAGCAGAGAGCTGAGGTGGTTTTCTTACTTTCACAAAAGAAATGTTAACTTGCACTGATGGAAAAGCCATTTACTCCTTCCTTTTGTAGAGTTTAACTCATAGTGAACTTACAGAGAATTCCAAGAATGGTTTGGGTTGGAAGAGAGCTTAAAGGTCATGGGCAGGGATCTTCCACTATCCCAGGATGTTCCAAGCTCCATCCAGCCTGGCCTTGGGCACTGCCAGGGATGCAGGGGCAGCCCCAGTGCCAGGGCCTCCCTCCAGGTGCAGGACACTGCAGTTATTTGTTATTTATCTGTTTCCTTGCAAACCCTCCTGAGGGATGCATTATTCTGATAAATTCCATGAGTTCTCTTTGCATTGTGTGGAGGATTTCTGAAAAAAACCCAGCCCTTTGTTTCACTGGGATATGTTTTACATACCTGACTTTTCTGGCTAAAAGGGGTTGGTGCCTCTAGAAACAAAATCCCAGCAAGGCTTTATCATCAGTTGGCAAAGCTCTGTGGCTGTGTTCCTCCTCTCCACAATGTCCACTATATGGAGATCCAGTTAATATTATAGGAAAGTAAAAGTCTTGAAAGTCTCCTTTAATATTAAAGCTTTGAAAAATCCTGCTTCTCTGATTCATTGTGGTCAGGTGAATTTAATGGTCTGCTTAGCCAAAAAAAAAGGCAAAAAAGCTAAAGGCTCTGAAAGCCTTTGTTGAATTAAAATTCCTTTTTATGAGTTAAAAACAGGCATTGCAGGCACAGCTTCAAGTACTCTTGTGCAAGGCTTTTTTCGTGGATGAGTTTACACTTTGTTCTTGCGTTAATGGCACCACTTCAAGCCAGGCACAATGTGTTCTTCAAGGCTCTGATTTTCACCTTCTCTCTCCTGTACAATGGAGGATGCAGAGGTGTCCCAAATATTTCAGCATCTTTTGGGCCATGTGTAACAGATGTGACTACTCCAATTCCATATTCAGTTTAGAGTAACTTTTCCCTGAGAGGAAGATGAGAATCCATCCAATATATGTGTTGACACACACAAGCACCCATTCTTCAGAGAGCATCTTTCCTCCTGGTGATGGTAACTGCAGAAAAATGAAATGCAGAGGGTCTGGAGTTCTCTGGGAACATCTGGAAAGAGTCAAGGGGTGCTGCCTCTAAATCTGAGAGGTCTAGGAAGAAGTAAGCATTAGGTGGGATTGTGCTTCAGCACAGAAAAAAATACAGATTTTAGTGGTGTATTGAATTTATATAGCACATCTCTAGTCTCTGTTTATAAAGGACCTTTGGTGTCTTCTGGCCTCTTCCTTCCTTTGCTGGCTCAAAACACAGGACTGCTGTTAAACCATATAAACAGTTTCCACTCTGTGCTTTAAATCAAGGTGCTACTGGATCTTGCTAGAGGGAATAAAGCAGCTTTGTGTGCCTGTAGCCCACTGCAGAAGGGCTGAGCTCTCTGGTTCAGTGGGTTTATTGGTTTTTAAAGAATTATGAATTTAGTTTGAGGTCATTTCTGGAAAAGCACTTTCTCTTGGTCTGCAGTACACGATTAATGGTGAGAGCAACGCCAAGTGCATTAAGACATGAAGTGAACCTTGGAGATCTGAAAGAAAAACAGCATCTTCTCAGGCCTGGGGCTTGCTGCTGCTTTCCTGTTAGACATGGTGCAAAAGAATTGTTACTCTCTGAAGGAAAGTGATATTTGGGAAGTGGAGCTTTTTGCTTAGTAAAGCTCCCAGTGTAGCTTTTTTGGAGTTGTACCTCAAACTCACTTTGGTGCCATAGCTAACCTCACAACAATATTATTATCTTCATAGTGATGAAATAAAGCTCCTGAATTTCAGAATTTAGGTTTGTGTTTGTTTCTCCATCCCCCTCGGTGGGCTCTCTCTGCATCACCCTTGTGCAGATTTATTTTCCTGCCAGGGCATTTTGTGTCTTGGTACTTTCAATACAAACCAATTAACCTCTCTCCCCATCTTCTTTTCTTTCCATGTTTTTCAGACCTTTGTCAGACAGAGATTTCCTAATTTGAATTTAGTTTCTAAGTCAAGAAATTGATTCTTTTAGTTCTTTGGATGCTCTTAGGTTCATCACCACTGAATGTTATCTCAGTGTAGCTCTCTGCTCCTTCCACATTTGTTTGGGTTTTTGGTGTTTTGTTTTTTTTTTAAACCAAAGCTGTCAAACTTGCCCAGCAAAGCCAGGGGAGTCGTTATCACATCTAACCTTGTACTGATATTTAAAGAGAACTTGTTAAGTAAGTGAAATACTTGTTTGTTTTTATTTCTCCCTGAAAGTGAGGCCTCATTACATGGGAAGGATAAAAGAGCTGTTCCACAGTTGTTTGGCTGAAAAATCTGGTTCTTCCTTTACTGCTTTTGGTGGATCAGCCATGTTTGCATGCATTAATCTTGGGATGGGCTCTAACATTCATCTTTTCCTGTCAGTGGACGAAAACAGTGGAATTTAATCTCCAATTTTTGCTTTTTCCAAATTATGGCCTTATGCTGAGACTCATTTTCCTGGAGACACAAAGAACAAAGATACCCAAATAGTAATGATTATAATATCTGGTTTATACAAAACTGAGATGAACTTCCCTTCCCTTTCCATCACAGGGTCTGGGTACTGGCCTCCTCCAGCAGTGAGCTAATGAAGCAAATGTGTGTCTAAACTAATGCTGGAATTAAGTGGATTAATGAAAGGGAGCAGGGATGTGGAAAACACAGAGAAAGTGAGGAGTGGGAGGAGATGGTGAAGTGTTTGTTAAAATTAAAATAATAGTTGAAAAAAACATGGTCTGTGTTATGAATAATAACCATGAAATGGTTTGATTCTCTTGCTCTCCTGTCATGTGCACACAAATCAGCCACGCTCATTCCCTGAACATCTCCAGTGGTTTTCTCATGGTCTCCTGTGGGTTTGTTCTGCCTCCTGGTTGGGTGTTTCTTCTCTCTCACAATCTCAGTTTTTGATTAATATCTGTGCTACTGGTTTGAAACTTGGCTGAAATGCAATATTCAAGTTCTCAGGCAATGTCTCATAGCTTCCTTTGTAAAAAAGAAAAGAAACTTTTTCATAAAAATATTTGAGCATTTTACTCCTATTCATAAGAGAGGAAACTCAGACTGAAGAACTTTTCAAGTGAAACTTCATAGACATCAATGCAGATTAAGCTGCCTTGGTCTCAAGTAAGAAGTAGAAGGGGGAAAAAAAAAAAAACCACCCTTCTGAAATGGGTTCAGCTTTAACCATTCAGCTGTGACTTTGAGCTTTTCTTTCCTTTCACATCAGTGCTCTATGCTGCAGGGGATTATTTTCCTGCATGTGACTTGGAGGGAGATAATCACAGACAGGATAGATTAAGGGTACCTGTGGCCATATCTCCCAAAGCTCAGTTCCTTGCTGAAATTGGTGAATGTTTCTATCAAGCTCCTCCATTCCCAGGCTACATATATTTTTATATATATATATCTAAGTTTGAAAAAAAATAAGAAAATAACTGGCAAAGCTATATATGAAATGTAAGTTTCACGTTTATTCCTCTTGTTTGCTTCCCTTCTTGAAGCATCTATCCCATTCTTCTCTCTTGCTTTATTACTGCTTGGGGATTAATTGTTCTTTTGTGATTAAACAGAGACTAAACATCTCCTTACCTGTTGCATATTGGGCTGTAAACAAATGTGATGCTGGAGCATCAATTTTATGTCAGCTTTGGTCTGGGGAGTTTCACTGATGTTGGTCAGGAAGAAACAAATGTGTAATATAATAATAAAATATCAAATTCACACCATGTGTGGGATCCATTTAGAGGGCAATCATCCGCCTTTGTGTCATGTAATACATTTATTTGTTTGAGTTTTTGATGGATTAGACTCTCTCATGTTAAAAACCCCAAATTAAACCAACTCAGGCATCTGCAGGGCAGTGGGGAAAGGCTGTCCTGCCTTGCTCCGAGTAAATTGGCCAGAGAAGTCTGCATTAAAATGCATTATTAAAGAGTTTAAAATCTGCAATCTTGGAGGCTTTTTCCATTTAAAAGCCAAATTGAGGCCAGGGCTTTGTGGGAAGCCCCAGTGCCGTGGTGGCATTTGGGTGGGAGGAAGGGCAGGTTCTCATCTTCACATCTATTGTGAATTCTTAATTTCTGTTGGGACAAAGAAGTAACTGTACTGCTTTTTCTGGAAAATTCCTGACTAATGCAGCGCACAGGTCATGTTCTAAGGTTGGGTTGGGTGTTCTAAGGTTGTGGTGGGGTATGGGGGATTTCTTCCTCTATTGGGCTGCTCATAGGACAGAAACACCAATTAAATGGAATAAATTTTCCTGCAGGCAATTGAGCATTAATGAGACTTGGAAGCAGGAAAGAAAAGGTGAGAAGGAAGAGGTTTTTCTGCCATTCTTTTTTTAGTATGCATTATTAAACTGATACATCTCTATATCTCTCTAAATACATGTGTATGTATGTGTAGGTAGCAACACATTTTACTGTTGAACCTAAAAAGTCTCTAGAGTTTTTCAATCCCAAAGTGTCTGACTGTTTAATTTGTCAGCTCTAAAGGTTTTCAGCACAGACTGATTTTTCTCATATGTTGCAGTTTAAATTGTCAGTGCAAGGGAAGTTTAGTGGGTTGGAAATGTTGTTTCTGTCTGCTCTGATGGAGTTTGAGTTTCTCCTGTAGTGAGAGGGTCCAGGCAGGATGGAGTGCTCATTTTGATGAGGATTTTTGGGACTAAGAACAGCAATAAGGAGCTCTGAAAATCCAATTAACTTCTTAGGAGAACTTAAACACAGGGACCTGCTGATGTAAATTTTGGTACATTTGGACATTGACAATATTTTTGTGTTGAATTTTACATTCTTTTAAGTTGCAGAGTAATATTGTCAGCACTTTTAAGTGGAGCGTCTGTGCCGTTGTTTTGTGGTGTTTAATGGGCTGTCTGTGGTTGGGTTTTGTTGTTTCATTTTTAATTGGTTTTAAATCTTTGTGTTGGGAGGGAACTGAGGAAAGCCTTCAGGTTTGATGTTTTTATTCTTTTTATTCAAGTGCTTGCTGGCCTGCTGTCACTTTGCTCCCTGGATGCCTCAGTTCAAGATCTGCCTGAATTTCACTTCCTGGGATTTGAAGCCCATCTCAGGTGTAGGATCTTGTCCTATCCTATGATTTTGAGTAAAGATATGAGGGAGAACAGCACATTCTGGTTAAAAAAAACCACTGGATGTAGATGGTTTTACTGATGGGCTGTAGCATCATTGGAAATTCATCAGCCTGTAAATTTTTGATGAAGAGGGAACTGCTGACAAATTGCTGCAGGTGACCCTTGGAGCCAGGGCAGCCAGGGTGGATCAGCATTCCTGGGGATCCTGTGGGACGTGGGTGTGAATTCCAGCTGGGACTCCACAAGAGGCACAGATCAACTTTGTTCTGGCCCAGGAATATCAAAGTGGAATTATGTATGCAGTGGAAAGTGATGAGTTTTTATTGGGGCAACCATGCAGGATGAAAGAGGCTTTTGAAGTTGTGATTTGTAGTGGGATGTAGGATGGAACAGGAGATTCTGGGCGAGAAATGCTGATATTTGTGCCTCAGCAGGGCCAGGGCTGTGTGTGTTGATGAAGGTTCCAAACTTGGGAATGAGGAGTGGATCACAAGAGTATCCTGGGCTGATCCCAGCAGGAAAGGGGGGGATTCTGCCCCTCTCAGGTGATTTCCCACCTGCAGAGCTGGCCCAGCCCTGGATCCCAGCACAGGGAGGAGCTGGAGCTGCTGGAGAGAGCCCAGAGGAGGCTCCAGGATGAGCAGAGGATGGAGCAGCTCTGCTGGGAGGAAAGGCTGGCACAGCTGGGATTGTTCACCTGGACAGGAGAAGCTTTGGGGTCACCTCAGTGTGGCCTTGCAGGGCCTGAAGGGGATACAGGAAAGATGGAGAGAGACAATTCCCAAGGGATGGAGGGACAGGACACAGGGAATGGCTTCAGAGTGAGAGAAGGTTTAGATGGGATATTGGAAAAAAAAAATTGTTCTCTGTGAGGGTTCTGAGGCTCTGGCACAGAGCAGCTGTGGCTGCCCCTGGATCCCTGGCAGTGCCCAAGGCCAGGTTGGACTTTGGGGACAGCCTGGGACAGTGGGAGGTGTCCCTGCCATGGCAGGGGGTGGAACTGGGATGATCTTTAAGGTCCTTTCCAACCCAAACCAGTCTGACTGCAGTGGTCACCCTTCTTTTCAGGGACTAAGAATTGACTCAGCAGCAGCATCTCCTCCATCCCAAGGCTCCCTGTGCTCCTGGCAGTGAGTCCTGGCAGCTCTGGAGAGTTTGGAACACAAATCCAGACACTGGAGTTCATTCCTCTCATGGAAATGAAAATCAGGTCTCACCCTTTCCCCCCACTGCAGCTACCCAAGCCAGAGTTCACACAGCTTCATATTTGATTTTTTAAAAATTCCAACAGCTCTGATTTATTTATCATAATTCTTGAGCCCTACATTATTTTGAAGTGATTTGTGACATGTTGTCATGTGGGTTCACAGAATTCCTGACCTCTGGAAGTACCTGTCTTGGGCTGCCTGGTTGAAGGTGGTGACCCATAAATGTTATCAAAAGGGTGTCTGGAATTGTTAGGTCACAGGGGAAAAGCCTCAGGCATACAAATTACAGCAAGAGGGGCCTGAGAGTAACAGAGGAAATATTTGACTTGTGACAGGTCACTCTTCTGGGAAAAAAAAAAAAATTCAAGTTGATTATTGGTGTTAAAATATTGTTATTCCAAGAAAGGAAGAATTAATGGGCAGAGCACAGATCATGTCATCAAGGGTGCATTGCAATTTTAAAGTTTTTGTGTTAATCAGCATGGGTTTAAATGCACAAGTTTGTGCTGTCATTGGTTGGGAAGGCATTTAATAATTAGTGAAGTATAGGGAAATGTATCTGTACAGAGTAATAAATGGAAATATTTAAAGTATCTGCTGAAGCTGTCTTTTGGCAGTGACTGGTGATTATGAATATCTACTTTTCAATTTTATTAGCACTTGTATGGAAACTCAAACTTTTCTTTGTGCTAAATATGCAAAATTCTATGTTACCACAGGTAAAGAATTCTTCCCAAAACACTGCAGCCTGAAAATATTTGTGTTTTAACATCCTTCCCTCCTGTGTAGTAGTTTTCTCTCGGAATTAAGGTTTTGCTTGGAGCCTGGGAGTGAGTTTGGTGTTAAGCAGGGCACACATCTGTGTGCAGATGAGATAAAGGAGATTTCCACAGCACTTCAGTGTGTGGACGTTTCATTAAGTAATGGAGAAAAGGGCAATATAATTGTGATTTAATTGAATAGCTGCATTTTGAATTTGAAAAGATTAGCCTGCTCTATCAGTGTAACACCTTCACTGCACCAAGACCAAAAACAGCTTCCAGGAACTACACATGACATGAGATTTGGGTCACTGTGGTGGGAATTGGTCCTCAGTGTTTGTTGAGTTTTGAGTTGCTGTTGCTCCAGACTTGCTAATTTTAAATTGTGTCTCATAGCTGGTTAAATGGCAAGAATTTAAAGAGAGCCTGGTAAACATTTCCTGGAAAACTCTGGGGAGAATGTGAAGCTGGTTCCCTTGTGAAGTGTTCCCATGGGTGTCCCAGGATTGATGGAGCTGAGCTGTCTCCACAGGTGCTGCAGAATAAAGATAAGGATAAAGATAAGAATAAAGAGGCTCTGGAGTGGTTGATGCACAGAGTTGTGGAAGGTGATGGTCCTAAAACAGAGCAGCATTCCTGAAGGCTTTGGCACAAATGTCACTGCTTAATTATTTTCTTTGTGTAACTGTGCTGCTTTAGTTGAGATGGGCTAAGTCCCTGTGTTAAGGGCTGAGTGTTTTTTGGTGGTTATAGCTCTGAGATGGCAGAATTGAGTTCAGAAGAGCCTGCTGGTGTGTGCAGGGCCTGGGCTGTCGAGAGGAATGAGAGAGAAAAAGCACAAATGTTCTGTGACACTCGGTGTGGGGAGAGGGGGAATTCAATCACTACAAATGCTGCAGTGGGAGAAAGGAGGGACTGGAAGAAGTTCCAGGGCCAGGGAGGATGTTCTGCAGAGCAGAGCCACCTGTGTGATCCTTGTCCAGGGAAAATCACATCAAGTGCAGGCGATGGATGGGCTGGGGACCCTGCCTGAGAGTCAATAAATGCAGCCAGACAGGAGAAGTTGTAATAAAACTCTCCACAGAACACTTGATGCTTCTTCCATATTAAGCCTTTGTAAATTAATTTTGTATAAAATGATGCTTTTAACTAGGCCTCTGCTAATGGCACACTGGAGAGAGCTGGAATCCTGCTCGGTAATGGAGAAGTTTCCTGTGGAAGTTCCTTGCTGGTTTTTGTGCCTGCAGCTGGGTCAGGAGGATTTATCTGTGTGCTGTCCGTGCCCCTGCAGGGACAGGAGGCTGAGGAAGAGCCAGGGGCACCTCACAGGGGCTGCCTGGGAAGCAGCTTCCTAATGAGTGATGCTGCCATGGAGCAGGGATCTAATGAGACCCCAAAGGACTTGGAACAATCACTTTTTTTTTTCCTTGGAGCACCATTTTAAACTTATCCCAGGCACAGGCCACAGCATTGCTTAGCAGGTTTTTTAACTCTGTTCTTTGTCTTGCTGCTGTAGCTTTTAACTGGTCAATCCTTTTTGATTTACAGCCTTTCAGGTGTAGTGGATGCATTTGGGTTACTCTCAGAAGTGTGCTGCCACTGCTGGCTCTGTGCTGGTCAATATTGCCTCTGTGTTTTGTTTTCCAAAGCCTTTCCAATCTCTAACATGAAATTACTCTGATATCTTACTCTCCACATCTGCCTGGTGGATGATGTCAAATTGAATTAACTCTTCCCTTCCACTGAAATAAATCCCTTCTAAATTCTCTTCTTAAACTGGCACCATCTCTGCCTGAGTGCAACAAATAACAGATACCAGTTTGATTTTAGTCAATAATTAGTGGTCAGCTGTGGCATTGGGGAGTTTAACCTTGCCTGGATATTTGCAGATACCTTTAGCACTTTTGAGTTGGATTCATCTCCACACAGCCAGATCCAGGTGAACTGGGCTGTGTTGGTATCAAAGCAAAATCTGGAGATTACCTGGGATTAGAGAGAGATTGGCATGATAAATCAGGTACAAATGGAGAACTACCAAAAGGGGTTTAGTTCTTTTTCCTTTGGGTTTTCAAAAGCCTGTAGATTGTAGCATTTATCTATTTTTTTTTTCTTTATTGACCATGGGGAGGTAAGTGTGGAGTTCCCATGCAAAACTGGAATATTTTCATTGTGGCAGGCTTGGAGGAGTGACTGTAGGAGGCAGAGGCTGGATTCAGTAATGAGGGAAATCAGATGTTTTCTCATTGAAACCAAGTGGGTTGGGTCACTGCTCTCAGCTGGTTTCATTCTGAGGGTAACCAGAGATGGAGATCACTCTCCTCCCTGAAAAAAAAAACCCAAAAACACAATAAAATTGGCTGCTTGAGCTTCTTGTGGAGTGTTCAGCACCTCTTGTTTTCATGCTGTGCTGTGGAGGTGACTCCAGCATTACCTTTGTGTAAATCTCATCATTTATCCACGTCAGGCCCTGGCACAGGTGCCCAGAAAAGCCTGGAAATGCCCAAGGCCATGTTGGGGACAGCCTGGGACAGTGGGAGGTGTCCCTGCCATGGCTGGCTGGGAATGAGATGAGCTTTAAGGTCCTTTCTAACCCATGTAATTCCATGATTTTAGGAGATTTAATAATTCCCCTGCCTTAGCAAAGATCTGCTGACCTCTAGTGTCGGGACATCACTTGATTTTCTGTGCTGTGCTTGGTGATCAATACAGAAAAATAAATTCTGGGTCTCCATAGCTCTCCTGAGTTCCAGGAATTTCTGATTAATTTAAATTCCATGACTCTGCAAATTCCTCCTGCTTAAACTCCACGTTTAAAATGAACTTGCCAGCCAGCTCTGACAAGTTCCAGTTCTATATATAGAAATAAAAAATTCCACCTTTAGGGAACTACTGCTTTTTATGTTTGACTCTGTGTAGTAAAAATTAAGGTCACTGAATAAAATTACTGACTCTTGAACCTTCCCCAAACTCTTTATTTCTTTCAGACATTCATGTGTATCACTTGCCATGTTATATGATCTCAAAGTTCAAAGGTCTTGGAAGGCTAATTTTAAAGGAAAAAAAATGAAGCTGAATTTTTTTATGTGTGTGTGTTCCCATCTTTGTTTGGCTGGTAGTTTGTTTTATGTTTTTTTTTTTTTTCTGGATAACCAGTTGCTTCCATCAAAAACATGGTTGGAGCAACTCATGAGAATTGGCTTTTCTGTGAAAGTTGAAGAAATAAATAATAAAGAAATGTAATCTGTTAATTTTTCCTGGCGTTTTTCACACCACTTCACAGCTTGCTTTTTTTACTGCCTTGAAGTGACTCTGGCTTCTGAAAACAGAGCGCTGCCTAATAATAGGAAGCTTGCTGATCTAAAAAATAAATTTCTATTTCCTTTTGCATGTTCTGTGGCTATTACTTTGTTTCTTTACAGTCTTTTCCAACCACACCAGGTGCTGTTTGTTTATTATTTTTTCTGGCCTTTACATACAAAGTGCAGAATTTTGGGGGAACCAGTTGAAATCTTATTTCCAAAACTCCCCAGATGATGTTGTGGATCTTCCCCTTTGCTTCTGTAAAGGGAGATGTAAAATGACTTCTAATATTAAGATTAATTTTATGATAATATTTTATTATTATTAATATTCTAGTATAGTATATTAATATTATNAATTATTTAAGACAGAATTATTTACCCCACTTTTATAAATTATATATTATATATTATTTTATATATTACATATATTAATATTACATTGAAATTTAATTTAATTTTGTTTTGCAAACAAAATCCAGAGGCAAGGGGCTGGGAGCTGTGGAGGTGAAAGAGATGCTCAGCCTTGTCCTTGGATTTTGGATCCCTGCACTGGCAGTGGATTCCTTTGATGCAGGTTATTTCCACGTGAGAAATAATTGCAGTATGTGTATTATAAAAAGCAACTCACTGCAGCCTTTCTAATGTAATGTTTTGGGGATTTTAACATCTTAATTTTTAGATTGTCACACTAAGAAAGAAAAGGTTACAGCAAAGCTGAGCTGCTGTGGTGCTCAGTATTTGATTTTTTTTTTTCCCTTTTGGAGCAATTTCCAAGGCAGAAGCTTTGTCCAGTGCCAAACATTGACCAAGGGTCCATAAACAGCCTGATCCCAGGGACTCTGCTTTGTAGCCATTCTTGCACCTCCCTGCAGAGAAAAACAACTTTGGGCTCCTTTCCTTTATAGGGAAGCAATAAACTGAGGAGAAACTTCAATAAGTTCAGACTTGGGGTGTGCATCTGGGTTTGCATCTTTGTAAAGAGCAGACATTATTGAGCACAAGGATGCATTTATCTGGCTTAGAGCTGGAATTCTGAGCACTCCTAAGTGTGGTGCTTTTAAAATGAGGCAGTGCTATTCAGGAGCAGATCCTAGATTAGCAAAACCTTATGGAACACAGGGAGAATGAAGTGTTTAAAGTAATTTAAGTCTTACAATGTTAGCTGCTAGTTACTATTCTCTCTTTAGATATTAAAATTTATTAAAATATAATGCAGCCAGAGGTTGGGATGCATTCTTATGATTTTATACCCACATACAAAGCTTTCAGTTTTTAAATTTTTTTTTTAGCTTCTACCAAAGCATTTTTTTCCTGGCCTGAAATGGATCTATCATGTTCTGCTTTGCCCAGAGCACTTAGAGAACAAAATCAAATTAATTTAGCTTCTCCATATTTTCTTTTATTTTTTTTTTTCCTTGGAAGGCTGACACACAAGAGTGACCTACTTTAATATTCCTGCTTCACCTCCTCCCCTCCCTGCCCTTCTGGCTGCCCTCACTGCTCGGGGCAGCTGAGGAATTCCTGAATTCCAGGGGTTGGGATGGTGATGCTCCAGCAGGATTTATCCCAAGCTGGGCTGTTCTGGGATGCTCCTGTGCTGGAGGGTGTCTGGCTTTTATTGGATAATGTTCCCTTCTTTATTTCTTTGCTGGTTGGAAAGACAGGGTGAGGAATGGCCAAGTCCAAATTTACAGCTTCAACTAAAAGTTTCCTGTTTTTGTTGTTGTTTGATTTATTTATTTTTTTGTTGTTGTTGTTTCAGTTTGTCCACGCTTGTGGGGTTTTGTTTTGATTCTGTTAGTTGTTTTTTGGTTTTGGTTTTGTTTTTGTGGGTTTACTTTGCTAAGGAATGGAAAAAAGCAAAACCAAACAGAAAAGGAAGAAAAGTAAAGTCTTGAACTGCAGACCCCACAGAACAGGTTTCTTTGCAATCTCCCTTTTTTTTCTGACTCAAAAGTTTGGAGAATGTTCTCAGGCACAGGGTGTGACCCTCAGGGTGTCCTGTGCTGGGCTAAGAATTGGATTTCTGACCTTTGTGGGTCCCTTGAGCCTGGGATATTCTCTGGTTCTGTGCAGAATTACACTGTTGCCAGAGCACTGTTCTGAGGTTTTTACCATGCAAAATGAACAGGATTTCTTGTACTCCCATCACTCCTTTTGGAAACCAATAACATTTTAGTTGTGTGTCACAAATGCTCTTCAGTGTGAGATCTGTGAGAAACCTGGGTGAGGCTCCTAAAATAACCCAAGGGTGGGATATTCCCTCAAAATTGCCCTGGGGTGGGATATTCCCCTATTCCAGGGGTGGGATATTCCCTCAAAATTGCCCTGGGGTGGGATGTTCCCCTTTGAGGTGCCTGGGCATTGCTGCATCCCTGCCTTCCCCCTGCTGATCAATGCCTATGACTTGATAGAGATGTGAGGGGTTGGATTTGCTTCTTTTCTGGTTTAGAAGCACGTGGGGAAAATGAGAAAGCAAGAACTTCAGCACTGGATGGAGGATGCCACTGCCAGCTCTGTGTGGAGGTGACTGTGGGTCCCACAGGGATAGCAGGATGAGGGAAAAACCCTCTCCTTGTGGCAAAGGATGATGTGTTCTGGAGGAGAGTAAATTCTCCTAGCTGGTCATGGTTTGGGGTGTATCAGAGAGGATCCTCTGAATTCTTTTTCTGGGGAGCTTAGCTAGAAATTCAAGCCCTTGCTCTGCAGCAATATTAAACCCTTAACTCTCATGTTAAAATACATATATATATATAAAGGTAGTTCACATGGAAACATCAAGTTCAGACAGCTCAGATCTGGCTCCTCAGAATTAGTAGTTACTTTCTTGACCATAATGCCATGCAGTGATCAGTAGGCTAATTCCAGAAGGAATTATTTAGTCTGGGCTGTGTCCTGCCTGCCTCCTCTTCCTCTGAACAAAGGATGCTGTGAAAGTGACATCCAGGAAATACAAAGGCCAGAGTTGTCCTACAACTAAAGAAAAGTTACTGTAAACCTTCTTTAGGAAAACAATTTCAATTAAATAATGTCATAGCCAGGTTGGTGGGCCTTGGCACAGGGTTGATCATCTGGCCAGGGACAGAGGTAAAAGTGGCAGTAAATTCCTTCATTGCACCTGGAGCAGAGGTCCAAAGAGGAATTAAAAACTATAAAAGCCATCAGTGAGCACATCACAGCCCAGCACATCCACAAAAGGATGGGTTGGACATGGCTTTAATTAAATCAGTTACTGGTTTGTGTTGTTGCCAGCAGCACAAGCTGCTCCTCCCAGATGTGTTCAGCTGCTGAGCTGTGTATGGTTGCACCTCCTGGACTCCTTTAAATCCAGTGTATCTCACAAATAAATCAGTGCTGCAGCTTGCTGGGAAGTGGGAACTGCAAAATCAACTTAGCTGTCAGCTCTGCTCCTGCTGGAGAGTAAAACTTCCAACACCTCATGTACATGAGAAAATGTGAAATATGAATGCACTCTTCTGTTGGGGGATTAAGTCCTGGAAAAAAAAGGGGAACATTAAAGGATCTGTCAACTTTGTATTTATTTTAAAGTGCATTAACCAGGAAACCAGTTCTTAAGGACCATCAAGGGATTCAATCTTATGTCTGTTCTTTTAACAGGTTAAATCCTGCCCTCTGAAAGAATTAAACATCACAGTTCCTCTGAGACAACCAGAATTACTGAACTGAGGAGGCTGAAGATGCTGCTGCTGCTGTGGGAGCAGCTGTTCCTGGTGTCATTTGTTGGCTGCCTTGCAGGTAACAATGATCTCTTAACTTCTCCTTCAGAACTGTGCACAAGTTCCCAGATTCAAGGTTTCAGCTGCACTTGAGGAGAGCCCAGAGGCATTGAAATGCACAAGTGGTGTAGAGTTTAGAAAGCAAGCATGCCACAGACGTGTTAAATAATGCAAAATATTAAAAGTGAGCGAATTAAAAGAACCTTTGCTACGTGGGGATGCTTTCAAAGCAAGCAGAAGATATTTGAATGCCTTAAGGATGCTGTTGGTAGCTGTGCTGGTGGAATTGCTGCAAATGTGTGTTTGTCTTTACCTGGACATCCCAGATTCTTGCAGTGGCTGCTTGCTGCAGCTTCTCCCAAAACTCTGCTTTGGGATGGGGTTTATTCCTGAGGAGCAGCACTGAGCTGAGCTGCTGCATTGGTGCAGAGATTTGCTTTTCTTGCTGTGCCAAACAGCTCTCAGGGTTTGGAGCTGGTGCTGAGGTCTCCTCTCTGCTGCCACATCAGCTCTGCAGAGTCATTTTCCTTTACCTGGTGGAGCTCAGGGATTGCTCCCTTTGCTCAGCATCCCCAGTGCTGCCAGCTGTGTGAGGGGAGAGGAGAAGCTCCTGTCCTGTGCACAGGGCTTGGCTCTGGTGAATTCTGTGCCCAAATTCCCCCCAAATCCTCTACAGGGTGGTCAGCACAGCTCTGGGGAGGAGGGCACTGCCTGTACTTCATGGGGCAGGGAGATGGAGTTTGTCCCCAGGGTCTGTTGTGGATAGATGAGTTTTGTTTTCCAAAGACTCCAGTGTAGGAGGGGATGGAGGGAAATGCTGTGGCTGCCCTGGGCAGTCCCTGGCTGTGATTTCCTCCTGATGCTGTGCTGTGCCAGCCTCTCCTGCCATCCCCTCCCTCCTGTGCCCAGTGCTTGTGTCCTGGCTGTGCTCAGGGGGTTGGAGTCCTGCACACAGCTCCAAGGTAGATGGATTTAGCTTTTCATGGAGGCTCAGGAGGCCAGGATTTGTTTTTGGCTTAGTCAGGAACTTGAAAGAAAGGGAAATGACATTGTTAAATCAGTATCCATTCTCCCAGCCCTCCTTTGCACCTATTTCAGGTCCTTCCCTGCAGCTGGGTACTTTTGCTAAATGTCAATTTAGAGCCCATGGGGAGTTGGTAGATTGGAGGACCAGCAAGAAGTCAAGCAAAAAGCTGATTTTCCTATTTCCAAAATCCAGCTGGCATGGTGGGGCAGGGCTGCTTGGGAGCACCCAGCACAGCTGTACATCCCTGATTTAATGTTGGATTCCTGGCACTGGGGAGGTTGTGTGGAATCCCAGGCAGCACGTGCAGACACAAGAGTTGAGCCAGATGCAGTTTGAGGAACTGAGAATTTCCAGCTGCCTGACCCATCTCCCTCAAAACCCTGCAGAAAGGCTTAATCCTGGCATAAAAATCTCCTGATATTTGGAGCCTGGGTGAGTGTTCCATGCTAGCACTGCCTGCTTGCTTCAATTGTGTGGCTCTTCAGTGGACCTTTGGAACAGCAGTGTGCTCAAATCCACTTGGGAATCCTGGAGCTGAATTGATTTCAAAGCAGATTTCAGTAAGAGCACGCTGTAAATGTAAAAAACAAGTTGTCAAACAGTTTGGAGAATGTTATTTTAACCTCTTATTAAGACAGATCAGCAGGTATTCTGCCTCCCCATAGAAGACCATTTTTCTTTTGCTTTGCCTATAAGCAAAAAGACAGTTCTTGTAAGAGCTGTCTGCAGTTCAGTGTTATGAAATAACATCATAGCTGCAGAAAAGGAGATGATGCTGATCTTGGCTTATAAACCCTGACATTCTCTGTCTTTGCAGATAATGTATTTCAAACTAGGCCCCTTATTGCAGTGTCCTATATTGAATTGCTTTTCCTTTATCCGTTGTGAATCTTCATAGTTCATCAAAGAGGGGAATGTGAGAGGATCTAATGAAAAAAAACAGTGGCCCTTGGGGTTTTGTTTATTGAAGTGTGATTACATCTCTGTGACTAATGATCTCGTGGTCTTTTTGTCCATTTACCTTGGGGAGCAAAAAGGTGATTACTGAGTATTAAATATATATATATGTGGGGTTTCCAAGTGCCTGCCTTGTTAGGAGAGGAATTTCAAAACACACACTTTAGCATTATTGTGTTTAAATTACTCTAAAGAGCAACTTCAAAGATAAAAATGAGTAAAATTTGCAAAGCAGCATCAACAAAAAGTGCAAAACTAAGCTGTGGTGAAGTCAGGAATTAATTCCAGGTGTAACTTCTGGCAATTTCTAATTCTTGAAGGGCCTTCACCCCTCCTGAGTGCCCTGCTTGCACTTGGCCCTTTGGGCAATGGGGTAGAATTCCTGTCTGGAATGTGTGAGGATGAATTGGATGGACAATTTGAATTTGTGAACCCCCATCACGTGAGTGTGCAAAAACTTCCCTGCAGCTGCATTTTCTGTCCTATTCTGTGAATTTTGCCTTCATTTTCCCGCTGCTGTTGGGCAGGAGGAGGCTCTGGGGAGCCCCAGGTTCAGTGCCCAGCCCTGCAGAGCACAGACACTGATTTCTTCACTTTCTCACACAAATCTCTGCTGTTCTCTGCTGCTCTCCCCTCCCCTGAAAGGTGTGTCCTTAAGGAATCACCTGAGAATTAATGGGAAA
Source organism: Aegithalos caudatus (assembly GCA_013389925.1). Lineage (NCBI taxonomy): Eukaryota > Metazoa > Chordata > Aves > Passeriformes > Aegithalidae > Aegithalos > Aegithalos caudatus. Next base: position 814,880 of record WEIU01010842.1, on the reverse strand, counting down.
AACAACTTGTGAAGGATGCTTGAAGGGGAAGGGAAGCTGTGAATAAAGAGAGTTCAAAGAAATGAAACAAGGAGGGCTCTGTGTGTAAATGCATAAAGTTTTTTCCCCTTCAGGAGATGAAAGGGCACCTTTCAAACATCATGTCCAGGGTGAGACCTGGAGACGCCACTTGGATTAAAAATCCTAAAATTCTGACTCCCTGCCACCACAAACACTGTATCCTAACACTGTCTTTGCTGCACTTTATTTAAATAGAGAAAACAACAAAAACTTTTTTTTTTCCCCTCCAGCTATTGTAAACCTTGGCAAAAAAACAAAAAAAAACAAAAAAAAAACAAAAAAAAAAACCAAAGACACTAAGCCACAAACAAATAAACCCATCTGTAATATATAGAAACTATTTGGACATTGAAGCCTGGTTCCTGTTCTATCACTTTATACTAAATTACACTAAGTTTTTCTTCTAATTCCTTATTCAGCAGTCCATTTGAGTTTAAAACTAGATCATATTCTGTGTATTTCTTTATGTCAATTCAGGTGTTTTTATTGCTTTCATTTTCATTTTTTCATTTTGTTTTCTCAGTCTAATACAGAAATAAACTGTTAAGCCCTCAGGCACAGCAATGTCATGTATCAGATTCACAGTTCTCCTCTTTTTTTACTATCGAGTTTAGGAGACTTATGAAATTGGAAAGCATGATTCTTTATTTTCCAAAAAGCATGAAAGCAAACCTTCTGTGTTCTTACTGCTCTGTTGTTGTGATTAAATCATGCCACAAGGAAAGCAGAAATATCCTCTTTAGATTTAGTCTTTGGTGGGGAGTTTCTTTATGGGTAAAAGTCCATTTGTAAGGGAAAAAAAATAAATAGCATCATTCACTACTCTTGTTCAAATTCAGTTTTCATTAAGAGTTACAGCCTTTAGACAGAGCCAGCCTGGCTTTTGATGCATAATGCTTTTTGCATATTAATAGTAATCTCCTTTTTGTGCATTATACATGTCCAGCCATCATGTTCAAGTGCAGCTATGCCAGTAGTGACTGTCAGAATTGTTTAGCTGGGATGGCTTGTGCAGCACTGCCAGGATTCATTGCACTGGCAGAAAGTTTGGGTTCAGTTAGTTACAAAAATGAGAATTTTCTGAGGTGTTTTTGTGCCTGTTTGGGGAGCAAAAAGGTGATTACTGAGCATTAAATATATATATATGTCTGTGGGTATATATGTGTGTGTTTATATGAGTGTATATATGTATATATATATATGTATGTGGAGTTTCTGCCTGTCTTGTTCAAAATTTTAAAACACAACTTTAGCATTATTGTGTTCAAATTGCTCTGAAGAGCAACTTCAAGGATAAAAAGGAGTAAAAAATGCAGAACAACATCCACAGTGGAATGTGCAAGACTCATCTGTGAGCTGTCAGGAATTAATTCCAGGTGTAACTTCTGGCAGCTCCTGGTTCTTGTAGGGCCTCCACCCCTCCTGAGTGCCCTGATTGCACTTGGCCCTTTGGGAATGGGGTAGAAATCCCTGTCTGGATGTTCAGGATATGGTAAAATAACCTGAAATGGGTGCTGTGAATCTGCAAAATTTACAAATTAAAAAAATGCAGTGCTGGATTTTCCTTATCCCTGATCCCTGGTGTAATCCCAAGGTGACTCCATGGTGATGGACACAGCGTCCAGGCTCAGGAGGGAGGGATTTGTGCTGCTTTGTGACCTGGCAGATGGTGGGAGCTCAGTGCAGACCCCGTTTCACCTCTTGCTGTGCCCCAGGGTGAATCTGGCCTCCCTCTGCAGCTCCTTTATCCCTCCTGGAGCAGCCTGGGGCACTCCTCAGTGAGCTGACCACATTGCATCCTTTCACTTGGAATTAGCTGAGGGGAAAACAAGAGTCTCCTTTGTGAGGATCTGTGTTTTCTGCTCAGCTAAATATAAACTTGGACCTGGGTATAAACTGAAGCCCAAAGCCCACGAAAAGAGCTTTGTTGACATCCCAGCCTTTCTCCAAGTTCATGGATTTCCAGGAGTCTGTGGTGGGCGTGCTCTCACCAGTTAGAATATTTAATTCCATAAGTGCAGAAAATGCTGTTACATTCAAGTTCTTTTTGAAGAGAGACCTTTAATAGCTTTTGAAGAGTCTCCTTGGTTTCTGCTTTATCTTTCCAGCTGAAGAAAGGCTCCTCTTGAAAAGCAGCTCCCTCATGCTGCAGATAGTGTCTAACCTTAAAGCTGAATCCTCACCTTCAGACAATTAATGCTTCATTTCAACAAGACAAATGCTGCCTTTATCTTCATTAATTAAGCTCATTGCAGATTTGATGACATTTGAATGGAGAAATTTTGGCTAGTGGCAATTCTGATTTTCACATAAATTACCAAGAAGGAATTTCTAAGCGGTTTATCCTGCAATAAAATTTTGTTACTGCAAATATTACTGAGCATGAAGGCTGTACATTTGTACTTACACAGTTTCTTCTGCCTGCTGCAGTTTGAAGTGCAGTACAGTAGAAGAAGTAATTCCAATATATTTCCTGTAAAATGATATGGAGCTTGGGCAGATTGGATAGTAATCCCTACTGGAATACTTACTTCAATCCACAAACTAAATATTGATTTAATAGGAATTGTGGTAAATCCCATGCCTTAGGACTTCTGTTTGCTGAATTTTTTGATAGATAGATCATTGCCTGGTATTTTGTTTATGGCTACTTCTTTGCTGTGTGGTGACTTCAGCCTTTTTTCCCTGACACCTTGGAAGAAGTGACTTTTGAAAATTCCCAGTTTTCCCTGATTTCCCTTAGCCTGGAGCCAGCCTGCCTGGTGGCAAGGACAGGACAGGAGCCTCTCCACTGGTGTCTTTTGGTTTTTAGTGTGGGCCAACACTGTCAAAGTTTGAGAAGAAGTGAAATCCTGGAAGTTGTTGCAAGACCCTTGGCTCCCATCCTTTCCACCCCCTCACTTGGGAAGCTCAGGACACAGTGGAGTTAAAAAAAATCAGATTAAAGAGGCTGTGGCTGACAGTTGAAAAACAGGGAAGGTACACTGGGTTGAAATCTAAAGCTGAATAATTTGGCAGATGTTCAGCAAAACAGCAGAACTGAGAAAAATTCAGTTTGTATTTAAAAAAAAAAAAAGCTCTTCAGTAGAAGCTGTTCTGATTTTTCTTGTTCTTAATGATGATGTTCAAAATGAATGCTTTAGGTTTTTAATTTTTGGTGATTTTAAATATGCGGCTGCCAGCGCCTTGGACAAAAGCTGTATTTGTACCATAATTAACCTCTCAGTTTTTTGTGTAATAACAAATGTGTTAATAGTAGCCTTTAGCTCTTCCACTACAGGATGTACATATCAGCAGTGAGATTTCAGGGATCAGTGTTTGTCAGGGATTAGAGCACAATTTACACACTGCTTTTTTCAGTAACAAAATAACACAACATTATAAAGTCTAAAGCTTAACCTCAACCATATTTACTAAACGTGTGTGAAAACCTAAGCGAATAAAAGCTCATTTATATTCTTGTCTGATTAGCACAATCAGAACTTATTGATGCTAAAACGAGCCAAATTTCCATAACTATAAACAGAATATTAAAATGCAGTTGGCTAGCAGAGCATGATGTTTTCCCCCTCCTTGTATGGAACATGGAGTTACGACTTTCTTGGTGACTTTCTAGAGCTCTTTCAAGAAAATCAAAGGCATTTCAGGCAAAGCCAGGCCTTTGGGCAGGGGGGCAGAACTTTTTGTAGCCAAGTATTTGTTGCTTTGGAATAGAAAGCAGGTGATGAGGTGTAGGTAAGTGTGTTTGTGCTGGATGTCCCTTATTTCTGAATGGTTGGGGGTCAGATGTTGAGGAACATTTGTAGAAACTGCTTTATTTGAATTGAAGCATCCACTGCAAGTATTTGTGGTATTTCACTCAGTAGATGGGACCAGAAAACCTCAGTGAAGAAGAGGAGGTACAGAGTGAGTTTGTGCAGTGATATAAATTAAGGAATTCCATACTGAAGCCACCTGGGGGTTTCCCTGTGGTGGAAAATGAGCATGACAGAATAGTTTGGGTTGGAAGAGACCTTAAAGATTATTTAGTTGTACCTCCTGTCACAGGCAGGGACACAGAAACATGGAATAATAGCACAATGCAAGGAGTTTTGAGGAGACCTGGGTTTGAGTGTGGTGGCTGTGAGCTTGTGCAGGTGACCCAAGTTTCCATTTAAATTGCCAGGAAAAGTCCTAATGATGCTTTGGAAGTTTTTGTGTGCTCCCAAGGGTCTGGATGAAAAGAGTCCCAAAGCTGAGACTTTCCCCATTTACCCTCTGTACCCATCAAGGTTTATTCCTATCTCTGAAATGTCATTTTGTTAAAAAGTACCACGTGAGGAGTGAGCATCCCTTTCATTCAGCAGAGACAGCAGAGTGTGTCAGGATCCTGTTTGAAATAACCAGGAAACTTTGCATCTCCAGTGCTGCCACTCCACCCTCACAGCCCAGTGAGCTGCAGATTCACACCTTGCACCTGCTCTGCAAAATAATTTGGTGCAGCTCGAGGTGCTCTGCATGCAGCAAGAAGCAAAGGAAAGCACAGCATCCCCTTGTCTTTGGCTGTTGTTGTGCAATGAGAACTTGAAAATTGTTTAAACCTGAATTAAAAATAGCTCTATTTGCATAGTCAAGGGTGATCAGTGTATATTTTATCCTGATTTCTCGTATGGCTATTTATAACTCTGAAAGTAATAATGAAAATCCTCAGGTAGTTTGAGGTTTAGGATTCTCCTAAATCAGTTCAGGATTCTCCTGAAGCTCAGAGGTGGCACATAAAGATTTCACCGTTGGTAAACACCTGAATGGCAAATTTTCATATTGGAGATAACAGGCATAGCTTGGGAGAGATAAAGTGCAAATAAGAATTCCTCTTCCAAAGCTGTGCTGCATGTCCAGGAAAAGTTTTTAGGTTGATTATTCCAGATTATTTCCTGCCTTTATGTTGCCAGAAATCATCCACTGGCAGAGACTTCATGAACTGGGTATTTTAAGGTTTCATCCCATTTCTCATTTTTAAGGTTTGCTGTGTAGGGAGATGGTATGGGCCTGGATTTATTGAGTCAGGGCAGCTCTGGGGGTGTGGAATGGAAGGAAAGACATTTTCCCTGCGCCTTTCAAAATGAGAAGAAACATTTATCCTGTATCAACAACTTGAAAATTGGACAGATTCATTCCTTGGCAGGATGTTTTGTGCTGGCTGGGCAGCGATTCCAGCAAGCACTGATAAGAGACAGTGTTTGCTGAGATAAGCTGCTGACAGTAATGGTGCCCTGACTTTTTGGGGAGAGGGGGTGGGTGACAGTTCTCTCTGCCTTCAGAGTTTATAAGAATTGCCTTTGATTGCAGCTGGAGAAAAACCCTAAATCTGAATTCTGCTTACTAGCCTATGTAAAACTTTATTGTAGACCATAGACAGGCGTTAAAAGTAAGACAATTACATGGCTGGATCTATTTTTTATACATAACTTATATATAAAATCTAAAGATTCATCTCCAATTTCCCCATCTCCATAGCAATTGCTGCATAGGGGACATATTTCAGCTTTTGCAGGAGTTTGCCTAGTGAGTGACAGTAGTGAGCAACATATTGAAAAATATTACTTCTAATTCATTTTTTAAAGTTTTTCTAATCTGAACATGAAATACTGTATGCTGCAAAGAGATTCTGACGAGAAAATGAAATTACATGAAAGCATAGAGGAAATGAGGGAGAAAAAGCAGTTGTTTCAGACCATAACCTCATTGGTTGGGGTGACAGTTTCAATTCCATCTGAGTTCTCTCCAGTTCTCATCCTTTTTATGTTGGATTAAGTAACAGTTTTTGTCTTCTTATTCCCATAGCAACCTTATCTCTCTTTATTTTTTTTGATGTAAATCTGCTTGTCTCTTACTATCTTTCAAAGCTTGTGCATGAATAGCTGGTGAAGGAGAGGAGTGTGGCAAGGAGAAAGCAGAGACTTTCTGGCATAGAAAATAAGGGAAAGAATATTTTGGAGCAAGAAATAGAGAGCTAAAAGATGTCTTTTTTCCTCCCAGAGCTATTTATTCCATCATTTTCCCATGTAGTTTTTTCACAAAGGCTTTAGTGCTGTTTTAGGATGTCGAATGAGCTTAACTCCTCCAAAAAGTTTAGTCCAGCCTACGTGCTCAGCCAAAAATACAGATTTAATGATCTGTAGCATTATGGTTTCTATAACCTGGGAAAAATGCCACTCTCAGCAAAGATAATCCTGCCTTGCCATGATTTTGCTCCTTGTGGAGCTTGGAATCTCCCAGGAGAACATTGAGTTTGGGGCAGGAGCCCCAGCTTTGTGTCCAGCCCTTGGTCCAAGGTGCAGAACTGGGAGAATCCTGGTCCTTGAATGCTCAGAATCCCAGGGATGAGGCTCCAGAACACAGCAAAAACCCTGTTCACACAAAAGGCTGCACAGCCTCAGTGAGCTGCTTGGTTTCAGGCATTAAATGAACTTGAAAAATGCAGCTGTTGCTTTGTCTCCCTGCATCTTTTTCTCATATTAAATACTTCCCTTGTTGGACTTGCTTAATCTGTGTCTGAAGTGCAAGGGAAGCAATGGACACCAATATGATTTTATGTTTTTTGACTTTATGCCTAAATTTTGATATTTTTTTTTTTTAACAGGAGCCTTTTGAAGTGCTAGCTACATTTCTGTAAAAAATATTTATAAATAAGTAAAAATTTCATCGTTTTCTACACAGCTCCCTTCACCTGGTAAAGCTCTAAATCAAAATTACTTTATTTCTTTTCTCTGTGTGCTTGGATTTCTTTGTTTAAGAAAAGTAGTGATGTTCCTTAGGATTTTTTTCATTGCAGGACTGTTCTTAAAAACTCTGAGGTGTGGATTATTTGGGAAAACAGAGTTTATATTCACTGAAAAATCAAAGCAAGTCCTTGCTAAGGAAGTATTTCAGCCCTTGATTTGTTTGTCAGAATTACCCTAATGGGGTCTTGTTAGCCCATTTAACATGCAACGGATAATATTAAGATAATACTTAAAAATGTTTACATTACATTAACACCCCATTAAGGCCCTGATCTAAAGCCCATTGAAGTTAATAGGAACGTTCAGTAGGAATTGAATGCTTTGATCTTTCAACTGTAGCTTTTGCAAGTTAAAAAAAAAAAAGTAAAAGAAAATCAAACATGAAAATTGTTCCAGTCAACAGAAACACGGCAGTGCTGTGTCCTACCCCACCCTTCATGGCTCATAAAGCTATTGGATTTGGAGCCTCCTCCAACTGAAATAAAGATTTAGAATATCCATTTGGAATGTGTTTTACTGCACCAAGCTGTGGTGTAGAAAAAGAGGGTGTTGCTAAAAGGCTTCTGATGAGGACTTGAAATAAGGGGAAGCTTGGCTGGGTGGCTGAGGGGATTTGACTTCATCATTTAGGAGATGTAGGATTTGTTTTTTTGTTTTGGTTTGTTTTTTTTGTTTGTTTGTTTGTTTGTTTTTTTGGGGGTTTTTTTGTTTTTGGGTTTTTTTGTTTGTTTGGGTTTTTTTGTGTGTTTTTTTTGTTTTGTTTTTTTGGTTTTTTGAGATGTAGAGTGCCCTGGCATGGTTTTAGACAAAATTATCATATTGAAGGTGTTCTTTAAATAACATAGAGCAGATGTCCTTTTCTTTTGAGGTCACTTGGAAGACGTTTGGAGGGGGATATAGGGATGTGGTTTAGAGGGACTTGGCAGTGCTGGGAATGGTTGGACTCGAGGACCTGGAGGCCTTTCCCAACCTAAGTGGTGCTGTCATTCTTTAACAAGCACAGGTATTTTGTGATGTACAGAATCACTCTGGCATTCAGTGAATTTATAAGAAACACACAGTAAAGTTTGACTGAATTAACCCCTGGCTGCAGCCCAATAAATGTGGACAGGTTGCAAAAAACAATTTCAGTGCCTTCACTGGGTATCACCTTACTTTAAATATACTTTTTCAGAGCTCCAGTTTGCTGCCAACCTGCATATTTTGCTTTCTGATGTTCATTGCAAAGCAAAGTAGGCGTCTTAAAACTGAAGCAATGGAATTTAGAGAGCTGCTCCTATTACACTGCATTGCTTGTGTCTTTATTCTTGTATTGATTATGTATTTATGTCTTGTTCCTCATCCAGCGTGGCACTGAGTAGTTACAGAGAGCACAGGCTGGGACTTGTGGGAAGTCTCATTTAATAACCAAGGAAATTCTCTGTACTTATGAGAAGAGATGCAGTACCTGATTTTATTTTCCTGTTATTGCCTCTCTCAGCCCTGTGCAGCAAGACATCTCTCTTTTTTTTAATTTTTTTTATGAAACTGTGTTTTTTCAACCCATGACTTTTTATTAAATTGCAGTTAATGATATATTTCTGAGGATTACATCACCCTGCAAGGAGCAGTTTGGCTTAGGCTGAGGATCAGTCTGCACATGGAAAATCTGTCACAGGACCATTCTGCTCAGATCCCAGCAAAAAGATTGGAGGTCCCCCTGTGTTTTGGGGGGTTTTCTCCTTATGTACATATCTCAGTCTATTAAACTCCCCTCAGCATCACTGGGATTGTATTTGATTCTATAAACAGAGTAGCAGAACTCACATATTCCTCAGGAGTTGCCTTTTTTCCACCCTTGCAGCCTCTGTTGTTGAATTTATTAATCTACACCGATGCTTGCTCAGGTGTAATCCCTTGTTCAGCCACATTTATTCATCCACTGAAGGATGTGCACATTGGTCCATCATGGCATATTAAAGGTTTGCCTCCTCCTGCCACAGCTGTCATCTCTTTGACCCTTCAGTAAACTAACAGTCTTCCACGTAATTTTGCTTTCATTCAAGTGTAATGCCATTACTGCAGAGGCAGACAGAATGCAATTCTCTAAAGATCTTGTCTCATTCCCTTCTCTTCCAGGGAGGTTAATGTGCTCAGATGATCCCTGCATTTTCTTTTTTGCTCTCTTGCTGCAAGAAGAGCAAAAAAATAGAGTGCTCCTGGATAATCTGTTTGGACTGGCTTTTGGGGGATGGAGCAGCCTGGGAAGATGAACTCACCAGCTGGGTACAAGCTCTCTTTACCACTTGTGTTTCAAATGCCTGCATTCGTTTCCTTAGCACTTTTTATTTCTACAGCTTTTTACAAAAACGTTATACAGATGTTTTCCTGAAATGGAAGTAACTGAGTCAAAACCTCTTTACCCAAAACAAGCTGAGCCAGGTTTAAATATTAATGAGGTGTGGGAATCACTTCAGTCTGAAGCTGAAAGCAGTGTTTTGTCCGTGGCCATTTGTCATGTACAAGTGGTAAAAAGAAAACTCCCTCAGCTCTCAGGGAATGCCTGCAGTGTCAGTGCTGTGCAGCCACAGTGATCCCTGATTTTGGGAATGCCAGCTGGGAGAGGATGGTCAGCAGTGAGCCTGGGGACATCAATTCCAGCCCCAGCAGGAATCCTGTCCCCCAGTGCAGGTTCCCTGGATGAACTTACTGTCAATGTCACATCTAATGACTTGGAATTGCATTGATTGCCCCTACTGTACACACTGTTATTTTACCCACTAATTAAGTTAAAAAATCAAATGAGGCAGTGAGTTGTTGGGTGTAGGTTCTGCACTGCCACAGCTTCTCATCTGCTGGCTGAACTCCTGAGTGTGATTTGCCAGAGGCTTCCCTGGATATCCAATGGGTGTGTGATATGTTCCTTTTGGTTTTTAATAATCTGATATTAACAGTGGTATTTTGCATTTCTTTACCCGTTGTTAACACTCCTTTGCATTCAGCTGGTTTTAAACCTCTGATTTCAAACTACATCTCTCTTCCTGATTTTATTTCAGATTCTTTTCAGAAGAATTTTTATGTTTCTTTGGTTAGCAAAATGTCAATTTTTTTCTCCTTAGTATATTGTAACTTCAGCTCTCAATAACACATGCTGCTCTTACTTACTCCTTCATCTTTTTGTGTATCTCTTCTTTGCTTCCATTGAAAAGTAACTTTAGCATCTCTTTTAAGCCAATTGCATCTTATCCATCCCTTATTTTTCTCCTGTCTTTCCTGGTGGGGATTCAGTGGAATTACTGTCTATTTCTTCAAGAAACCTTATTGCCTCATAATAAATCCTTCTTTAGTGGGAGAAAAAAAAATCATCTTGTCTTGTGATTGCAAGTCTGAGCTTTGTATCTAAACTTGTGGGACCTTAGCATCCTTCCAGGCTCTGGTATTCACTGGCAAGGGCAGGATTGGTTCCTCACATCCCAGGCAAGAGTAGAAGTGGTTCCTCACATCCCAGGCAAGGGTAGAAGTTCCTCACATCCCAGAGTGTGGGGAGGATGGGAATGGGCAGCTCTGTCCCTGCTGAAGGCCAGGCAGGTGGGCACAGCAAGGTCCTGGTGTTTCACATGCCCTGGGTACCATTGATCTGTCCCTGCAGAAGGTGACCCAGTGGGTCAAGGTGCTGAGTTCTCACACAAATGCTTCCTGTGATCAATTTAATTTACTCCAAGTCACGCTTGCAAGGGGTCTCCTGCTCTTTCTCCAGACACTGCAGATCCCAGTTCAGTCTGAGCCAGGCCAAATGCAGTTTTGTCATCTGTTTAGCCCTTTGTTTAATTGTGTAATGATTATCGTTCCTGCCTTCCTAGAGCAGGACGTGGGATTTGTTATCTGCGTGGGGATTACACTGATTGGGTTTTCAACGTGTCTCTCCTACATCTGGGTCAGAGCAATGATTAATATTGAAAGAGAGGTTTTGTAACCAGGCTGAAGCTCTAGCACACGTCCTGAAAAGGCTGCTGTGATTTTCAGAGAGGCTGTGAGGGGCAGAAGTGGAAGTGTGGCAGAGCAGGTGGGATTTGTCACCCTGCTTGGGCTGATCAGCCTGGGCTTGCCACTGGCAGGAGCAGTGCTCTGCTGGGATGGCAGTGCTTACAGTACTCAGAGGGAAGAAAAGAGGCTGTGCCAGAGGTTATTCCTGTCTCCCTCTGATGAGAGATCAGGAGGAGCTGTGAGATGTGTGTGCTGCCCTCCCAGCTCTCACAGCACACTTTTACTGCATGACCCTCGTGTTATCCCCTTCCCCACTCTGCAGTTACTGACCTGGGCTTGTCATTCTGACCTGAGGTCGTCTGGCTGCAGCCTTTGGATCTGTCCTCCCTCAGAAATGCCACCAGGATCAAATGCTTTGACCTTGTGATGGGCAGGGAAGCGGGAGCATCCTGCAGAGAGCCACTCCGAGCATCTCCTGGAGCTGCTCACCCCACCCCAAGGAGCCTTTGCTGCCTGCTGGGAGCTGCTGAGGGGAAGTACAAGCCTGTGAAAGTTGCTTACACAGCTCCAGAGCAGCAGAACAGCAACCACGGGCCCAGCTCTGTGTGTTGGAGCAGCTGCAAGTGGCCACTGCTCCATGTCCCCAAACATCCCTCCAGGAGCAGGGAGCCAGAGCTCAGTGCCTGCTGCAGCTCAGCCCGGCTGCACAGGAACTTCTCACCTTCCACTGAGCACTCAGGCTCTTGAAAACTAATTAAACACACTCAGCAGCACTTAAGAGGTTTCCAGGTAAGAGGGGAAAGTGGCTGCTTTCATAGCAGGAAGCTCTGGTATGAACCATCAGTGAAATTGTACCGATGGAGCTTTTGGTTTGTTCTTCTGCCAATATTTGTGGTCACAGCCGACCTTAATTCTGGTATTTTCTACCTCCAAATAATTGAATTTACAGCCTTAGTGTGTTATTTTAATTTTATTAGGAGCTAGAGAGCAATACATTTGTACAATGCTGAATTAGGCTGTGCAGTGGTTTTCTGCTTTTCATTAAATAATTAATTAACAGCTCGTGCTTGTGCACAGGTTGGAGCTGTGACTTCACTGGGAAACTTCACCATTTGACTCTCATCTTCAGCATGAAAAAGTGCTTCTGCCTCATGGACTCTTCCATGGTCTGTCTCCTAGAGATAAAGTTCTAATTTTCATTTTTGCGTTTTTACGTGAACTGGGCAAATTATTATTGTTTTAAACACCTCTGCTGTCCACATCACAGTAACACGGGGTTTATTTCAATTTTTCTGCCTTATCTGCCACAGAAAATACCTGTTTTCCTTGTCAGCTGCAAATGACATCAGGGTAGAGAAATGCCTTTCCCTGAAGTCTGCAAGGAAATAACTCCAGACCTGCTTTAGCCCCTTTTTGCTGCTGTGAAGGAAGTGAACAAAATCTCTGCTTTGCTTTGATGTGCTCCTGAACATCCATTAAGCTACAACTTCAGTGTTGCTGGGATAGAAATAGATCATTTTTCTTATCTCTGCTGTCCTTCTGAGCCTGTTAATGTAGTCTAATCCCAGCGAGTAACCCCGGAGATTTATAGTCAGGAATGTTTGCAGCAATTTCCCAGCACCTGTTCCGCGCTGTGGTGACATCCTGGTGCTCACTCAGCTCCTGCAGGGCTTGGAGGGGAGCACAGGGAAGGGCACAGCCTATCCCTGCTTCAGGAATGGTGGGTTTGAACTTCACAGGAGCAATTAATGTCATCCCCAAGTGCTGCCTTCAGGATACTGAGTGTGAGGTGCTTTATTTGTCAAATGTGAGAATTCGCCCACCTTTTCCTTCAGGTCGTGATGTGAATGGTTAATACAGTGAAATAAGTGTTCTTCCTCTGCATGAGCCAGGCAGATGTGCTCTGAGAATGTCTTACTTTTAGTTCTGCCTCTTTTTCATCTTCAATAACAGAATTCAAAGTTTTAATTCCTGCTAAATTCCTCTGTAAATATTATTTTTGTTACGGTATGAATCCATCCTTGCACCTTATCCTCTCTACAGCTTACTTCAAGTGGGTTATTGAATTTAGTTATGTAGAAACAGTCACCTCCTCCAGGTTCCCTTGTATTTCTTTTATTAAAGAGTTGAGGTGTAACATACCTCAGGTGGAGAACCACTAAACAGGAGAATTGTTAAAATAAATACAAAAAGTGTGAGTTCATTAGAGTTTAACATGTCCAGTTAAAAATACTGAACGGCAGCTGGAACTGGAAATAAAACCCAGCTGATTTTGGAACAGAAAATGGCATGGGTGATTTTGGCAGGGTAAGCAATGGGTTAAGGTTGGATCTCTTGCTCTTGGCACATTATTTCACTCTTGGAGCTGAAGGATGGGGAGATGATTTGTTTCACTGCACATACAACAAAACATTTCATATTATTCTGCTCAGCCCAGGTAAGGCCACACATTTGGATGAGCACACAGTGTTTGGAAGGCCTGTGAACATTGGATTTTTGTGCTGACTCAAAGGTTGGTGCTTTGGAGGTGTGGAGAGAAGCCAGGGTGAGACCCCTGTGGGCAGGACACTTCTCCATCTGCTGTGGCTGTTCTTTGTCACTGTCACATCTGTCCTGGCCCAGGTGGCCCCAGTCCAAGCTGGGATCTGTGCCAGGTGCCCCATACCTTGTGAGGGGATGGAAATGACAGATCCTGGTTACCCATATCCCAGGAATCCTTTCTGGTGGTGAAATATTTGGTAATACTTGTGGCAGAATCTGTTCATTTCTCTATGGAAAGGTGGCATCTCTGCAGACATAAAGGACTGAAATCAGTGGCAGGGGAAAAAAAATAAATCCCACTGTCATCAGCATGTTCCCAGTGCTTTAAAACTGAGCTGTTGTAGGATGGTTTTCATTGATTTATTTATTGAGGAAAGGCTTTTTGGGAACACTGCTGCATATTTAATAAATAAACAAACCTTCAGATAATTAGAGCTAGATCTGGCAGGGCTTTAGCCATCTGTTTAACTATTAAAATGTGAATAGCCTGGTGTTCTTCAGCACTAAACCTGCTTTGTGGTTAGGAGGGCTGCTGCTTAGTACACTGTCAGGATGTTCTTAGGCCTTGTTTTGGGAAAATGGTAGAGGAAAAAAAAAAATCTGTGTTGCATCTGAGAAGTCGACTGTAGGATAATTTCCTTGAGCAAACATCCTTGCCTCCTGAGATATTCCTCAAATTGCCTGAATTGCTTTGTTCAGTGCTGTGTTTGCCTGGAGTTGAGTGGTAATTCCCAGATAATAGGAATTTATGAAAGGCATATTTTTGGAAATACCTGTTGGAGAACATTTTTCTTTCAAAACATGTATTTCCCTAGTAACACTGTTAGGGTTTGGTTTGGGTTTTTTTCCACTTCTTTCAGTGCATTTTTGCCAGTGCAGAGCATGTTTAAAGAAAAATACTCCTTGCTTATCAGATGTTGACTCAACTTTTATGCTATTGATATTATTTTACTGCCTTTTTTTTTTTTTTTTTAATCTCTGCTGTCTCTGATCCCTTCCTTCAGTTCCAGAGCCCACAAATCACCTCATCCCTCTCTGTCCACCTTTCCCCTCGTTATTACAAACACTTCTACCTCTTCCCATGCTGGCATCTCCTGTTCACCACCCTCTGATATGTCTGTGCCAATTTATTTTTTAGCTTTTCCTCCTTGTGTTTCTATAACACAGACTTCTGAATTACCCCTCTTTAATTGGTGTAAGAGCATTTAATTCTCCTGTTTCATATTCTCCTGCACCTCAGGTTGATTTGAGGGAAAGGGAAGAGTTTCAAAGATCTGTAAGGTGTTTTTGTGCTGCTGTTGGCTGCTTGTTCACTGCACCTGGCTCCAGCAGCCTGTTCATCCCAGCAGGACTCACCTGTGAGATATCCAGCATTTTTTGGGATGGAAACAACCTGCAGGGTCTGTTCTGCACTGAGGTTTGCTGCATTTTATTGGCAATATTTCTGTGGATTCACTAACATCCAGGTGGGCTGTGCTGGTGGGGTTGATGTGAGCAGAGATGGGGGCAATATTTCCTAACTCAGAAGTTGTCTGAGTAGCATTTTGGGTGGAAAATGAGCCTTGAAGTTGGGAGGTTGTTTTGCTTGCCCTGCCGTGGGGTTTTCAGGACATAAAATGCAAGTTCAGCCACGTGGCCCAGCAGAGGGGGATTTTGTAGAGGTTGGTGTGGAATTCTGTGGTTTCCCTGAAGCACCAGCCTGAACAAGTGAAACCCTGGAGATGCTTCCCCAGGGCATCCAAATCTCTCCTCAAGTGACACCCCCACCCTGCCTGCTTTCAGTAATATTTCTATCCTCTCTCTCTGCCCAGCAGAAATTGATTACAGAGTTAATTTTTGGTCTCATCCCATGCTCCTACCTCAGTGGGATTCTCCAGGCTCAAGGCAGGCTCTGGGAAGGCAGCAGAAGGTTTTTCACTGGCTCACATGCAGCCCTGGTGAGGTGTTTTTCAAGGCAGCGTCTTGGGGTTAACACCCCAAACATCCCAAATATCCTGGTGGAAATTAATTATGCAAAGTGTACCTTCAGTTTTGGGTGCCTGTCTAAAGAAATACAAAATTTATGACCACAGAAACGCCTTGGTATGGCCAATTTGGTGGTGTAGGGTGGTGGGGAAGAGGATTTGTTCATGCACACAGGTGAGAGGTAGGGGCTGGTGGTGAAGTTTGTTGGGTTTTGTTGTTGTTTGTGTTTGTTTTTCTCTTTTTAAAGAAACAAATTGGTGTTAGTCTGTTTTCTCCAGCAGCTCTCATTACCAGCACAGCTATTACAACGTGCTGAGGCTGTTATTTGCCCTCAAGAGCTGAGAGAGTGGAATTTCCGATCTTTTTAATAATGTGACTTTTTACCAGGGCGAGTGGGCTGTGAATTAGTGCTTCATTATGGGCTGACATCAAACAGAGTCCTCACTTCAGAACTACCCACTCAAGAAAACAGCTTAGGTTTGGTTGTCTGACTCATTTAGGCACTTGAACGTCCTACCAATACAGAATTATACCTAAAGTATATTTAACAAGTTCTGCTCCTTTGAAAAACAGTGGGTCTGATGCAGCAATACAATAAATATTTTCATGGCTATTAAGGGACAATTATGTTTGTAGAGCTTGAGTTCTTGTTCTGCAGTTTTTAAAACGTGGTAGAATTGCTATTAAACAAGTGTTGACAATAAAGAGCAATTGATACAAGTGTGCTGAGGTGCTTGGGTTGCTGGACTTGGAGTTGGAAACCTGGAAAAAAAAAAAACCCAGTTGGAAAACTGAATCCTGCTCCTCTCACACTGAATGTGTTCTGTGTATTACTTTAAAAAATAAATAGGATTTGGTGTAAATTCTAGCAGTGCCTGCAAATCTTCCAAAGTCTCCGTGTACAGAATCGGTGTCTGGGGGTGAAATATCACACAGGTTTCTTGACAAAATACGACATAACTCAACACTGCCACACGCCAGCAGTTGTGTGTGGGGAGCAGCTTTGTCATCAGAAATGCCCTGAATTTTTCATAGCATGATGTTCTGTGTCTTTTCAAAGCCTGGCTGTGGTATTTGATGTGATCTTGCCCCATTCCTCTGCTTCCCTTCTTGATTACAGAAAGCAGAACCATCAGGGGGTGCTCACAGTGGATGTGCTCACCGAGCTCTGCAGATGAGTTCTGGTTTATTCTTTGATAAAATGTCACTTTTTTCCAGTCTTGTTTACATTAGAGCTGCTCCAGGTCGTGTTTTCCCCTCGTGAATCCACAAATCCGTGTCTTTTAATTGTCCTGTGTGTGACAGGAGTGTTCAAATGCAGCTGTTACAGGTTTGACACTCACATTACTGCCACTCCACATTTTGGAATCTTTCTCAGCAACTTTGTCTCAGTGCTTGAGACTGAAAACTTGGCTTATCAAAGAGAAGGAGAGGACCCAGTGGAATGTGCAGTTTTCACATCCTTTCTGTATGGGCAGGAACTCGTTTTGTTGTTCTCACTTTGGGCTGAATCAAAGACTTCTCAACAAAGCTGAATTGTGGGGTTTTTTTCCTCTGTTTTATTGCAATGGCATGTGGATTTCAGTTGATATAACTTTATAGACTTGGTACTAAAGCAATGAGGCAAATACATGTATTAGCAGGGGAAAGGAAAAGAAAATGCTGTTTCAGGAGTCAGAATGCCTCAGTTGCTAATTTTAAACTTCCTTCTATATGGCAAACTATAAACAGGCAATAAAAGCATTTAATTTGCAAATTACAGTTCTGTCTTGGTTTTTATGTTGGATTTTTTTCCCCCTTGTAGTCAGGATTTTTGTAACATTTTTTACTAAAATATTTTCAGTGGCAGGATTAGAGCCTTTGCCTGGTAGGGTTAATTAATTAATTTGTTAATTTTGTCCATGAATAGTTACATTTCAGATGAAAGGAGATTAGAAGTGAGGTGTAATAAATGCAAGGAAGAAGCAAAAAGATTAAGGCAAGAGAAACTAATGAAAGCACTTCAGTTTGGTGACCACTTTGAGAGAGTTTTAAAAATCTGCTGGTGAACAAACCAGCCTTTAGTCCAGCAGATAAAATGCAGAAATACTTCAGGTGTTTCTGGCCTTTTCTTTCACTGAACAGTGGGAAATTGTCATCCCATGGGTGCTGAAAAGCAAGTCCTGTTCTGACTCACCACTCCTCAAAACCATCTTCTGTCCTGATCTCCGTTCTTTGCTTCCAGTTATATTTTATCTATTGAGACAGTTCATCAGGAAAAGAGCCTCAGATTTCAGGGATACAATTCAATCTGTAAAAATAAACAAGCCTTGCCATTATTAGTCCACCTTTTAGGGTATTTTATTTACCCTGAGGACTTCATGTCCCTTCCCAGTGGGTTCATGCAATAATAAGTTTTGTTAGAAGATAAAGCTCTACTCCCTTATGTTATTGTGCTTGGGATAGTGGCTTTATTAAAAAAATCAAACAAAAACCTAGCAAAGAGGCTCAAGGATATAAATAATCACTCTTGATATACTTCCAAACATGCCTGGATTTGACCTTCAGTCCTCTGAATCTGCTGCAGCAACACCTGAAAATCAGAGCAGCATCTTGTTTAGAAGCAGCCAGTGCTCTCCAAGGTCAGAGATTGGGACTTCACTGTGTCATGCTAATAAAGAACCCTGCTCCTGTTTTGCATGTTGATTTTTCATTATGCTCAAAGCTGTGCCAGACAAGAGAAATGCAGAAGTTTGTAGAGAAATTGAGTGATGGCATTTTTGGCAGCTGTGTGGTAGTTGAGCTGCTCTGGAAGGTGGGATGGGGAGCTTCCTGCTGATTTGTGGAAAATTATTCTTTTATTCTAGCATGGCTCATATTCTCCATTTTTGGGTGGATGTGCAATGCTTGTTTCCTCAAAAACTCTCTTTCTGTGACAACAGTCTTTACCTGCAATCGGTGATTAATAATTCTAATTTTTACAACATTGGTGGGTCCTGTCTGGGTACCTCTGGGATAATTGCCTTCCCAATCCCCCAGCATGTCCCTTCCCAAGGTTATAATTGCAATAAATGAACACATGGGCTTAAAAACCCATTTCATTTATGGAAATTATATTATTTAAGGTTTAAGACTTGGGCTGGTTGTGATGTAAGAGGGTAAAATGAATTTTACATGTAAAGTACTAATTCTTTGGGTGTGATTCATCCTGAAACAGAACAGTGTGTGATCCCTGAGGTGCTGTCAGCTCCTGGTTTTCCCTTGCATTGCTCTGGGGAATGGTGTTGGGGCAGCTGATGAATGTTTAATGTTATGGGGGAAAGAGCAAGATGCCTGAAAGGCCCAAAATAATAATTTAAGGCTGGGCTGTTTTGATTCCTGTGTGAAATCAGTTTGGCTGGGGTTGTGTGTGACTTCTACATCGTGTCCAGCAAAAGGATCTGAGTTTATTCTGAAGGTACCTGCATGGAAATTCACTGAGAAAGCTGAAAACAGCCCTTCTGAGTGAACTTCATGTGCACTAACAAAGGATTGAACAACACTCTCCTACTGCAGCGTTTTTTAAAGGAAGCATTGAAATTCTAATTGCTCTTATTCAGTGTTCTCACTGTAACAGCTGTTGCTTTGCAGTAATAAAAACCACTGTATTTTGGGGAAATAGCTACTGTTGGTCAACTCACTGCTCCTATTATGCTTGGTTATAAAGACAGCCTTATTTAAAGACTGTCTTAGTTTAGTATCCTATACAAGGTTATAAACAGATTTTTTTTTTTTAATTGCCTGCTTTTCTGTTATAGAAAAATATATGGAAAAGCCTTTGTTAATGTGAGACTCTGATCTTGGTGTGTATTGCATGTTGTATTTAGCTTAGTTTAAGGGTATAGTGATGCCCAGCATTCTTGGGTCTTGACTCACCAGGTATAGGGAAAGTCAATTTAACTTTATGATAAAATATTTACATTTATGGCAGCTGAAGCATTTGCTTCCCCCCAAGAAGTGCTGGGCAATGCTGTGTGTGATTTATGGGCTGTCCTTTGCAAGGCCAGGAGATGGACTCAATAATCCTTGTGGATCCTTTCCACCTCAGGGTGTCCTGTGATCCTTACACAGTTTAAAATAATCCCAGAGCCCTGGGTCAGCACACCGAGGTGCAAAGCTCAGGCTTAGTGATGCTCCAGGGGATTCTCCTGCAGGAATGTGGTCCAGGAGGTACCCTTCTCTTGGGACAGATCCATATCTGTTTTCTGCATAGCTGTTATTAATATTATTTTACATTAAACATGGGATTATGATGCTTTGCTCATCATAGCCTTCATTTCCAAAGCAACACAGTGGCTTAAGGACCTATTTTTAAGTCATTGGCTCCTTTTTGCTTACCAAAGTCGTGGATAGCAGAAGCAGAAGAACAGAATTAGCCACAGGATCTGTTCAATTCTCTCCCTGCAGATTTGTTCCTTTCAGCCCCATTTCTGTCACCCTCCCTCGTGCCTTTCCTCCTGCAGCTGCTGCTCTGGGTTTGCCTGCAGAGCAGGAGTTGGGAGGTCAGGGTGTCAGCCTGTTGCCATTCCCTGATCCCTGCTCCCTGTGTTTCCCTGCAGATGTGGAGAGCTCCAGGATGAAGATGAGGAGCGCGGTGTCGGTGCGGGAGGGCCAGGGGGTGGTGCTGCTCTGCGGGACCCCGCCCCGGCCCGGAGGTAAGGGGGGCCCTGGGGGCTGGGAAACGTCCCTGGGGGTGACAGGGAACACATTCCCATCCCTGGGGGTGACAAGGAACACATTCCCATCCCTGGGAGTGACAAGGAACACATTCCCATCCCTGGGGGTGACAAGGAAAAGAATCCCATCCCTGGGGGTGACAAGGAAAAGAATCCCATCCCTGGGGGTGACAAGGAACAGAATCCCATCCTTGGGAATGCCAAAGAACAGATTCCCATCCTTGGGAATGCCAAAGAACAGGTTCCCATCCCTGGGAGTGCTATGGAACAGCTTCCCATCCCTGGGAATGCCAAAGAACAGGTTCCCATCCCTGGGAATGCTAAGGAACAGAATCATGGCAAAATCTGAAGGAAATGCAGGGAGAAAGAAGCCAAAAACAAGGGAGGAGGGAGGGAAGTATTTAAGAGGATTTACTTTTATCTTGAAATGCTTTTCCAGTTCCTGGTAATTCCTGTGCACTTAATGTGTCTGATTTTTATGGGATTTCCTGTAATTAATGGAGTATCTTCTGGAGTTACATTCTGCCCAATTTCACCATTGCTGAGCCTCGATGAATCCAGTTTTCCCTGTGAGCAGAGAACTGCAGGGAGGAGATGTTTGCCTTTAAACAGTGCTGGTGTCTGCCTGTGTTCTTGCAGTCAAGACATTCTGTGGTGGGGTGGGATGATGCTGTGTAATTTAAACCACTGCTGCACTCAGGGGGTGAGAAAAGTGGATATGTGGATTCTTGGTGAGCCAAAAGTTGGAAGTACATTCCATTCCTCGTTCTGCACCTTCAGTCTTTGACTAATTGCTGTTGAGCTTCAAGTAATATCTGAGAGGAACTGGTTTTATTGTTTTTAATTGATACAGAGTGTCATTATTGAAGGGCTGGGATGTTAAACATTAGGTTTGATTGCAAAGACAAGGTAATAGAAGCTAGACATTATATTCAATAATATAGGTGTTGTGGCCTCATAAATTTGGCAGAGTCCAAGCAGACACAGCCATAAAGTGGCAATTTTACAACTGTCTGAGCTTGCAGAATTTTTTCCCCTCTAAACTGATACATACTCTTAAATCATCTTTATAGCCTTAGAGCAGCTTTGTCTTTCAGCAGCTGAGAAAATGGGTCATTCTCCCAGCTATCTGTAAGAATTAGAATGATTAAATTTTCCTTCTAGATGCAGTCCAAAGTCTGAACTGCCCCAGCTGTTGTTCCAGCTGTGTCCTGTGTGTGGGTTTACACCCAGAGGTGATGGCCAAGCTGAGACAACTCTGCCTGGCTCTGGCAAGGTTTAAGTTTGAGGTGTGGAACAGGAGGTGATGCCAGATATGCTCATGGTGCTGAGAACAGTGGTTGGGAGAGGTGAGAATTCCTCTTGCAGTCAGCAGATGGGAGGTGGTTGACACCCCCACACTAATTGTGGTATTCATGTAAAAACCAGAGCTGAGAGCTCCCAGAGTTACCACGTGGGGTGGAGAGCTGCTACCAGAATTATTTCAAACCCTTGACTCTCTCTGAGAGATGGAGGATTAACTGTTAAAGTTTTCAGGAGATGTGGAGCAAGGTGGAAAAAAACTCTTCACTGAAATAAAGCTGTAGCAAGGTGACATCAAACAGGGTGGAATGCAGGGCAGGAAGGCTGGGATAAAACATCCAGCCAGGAAGCAGAAGTGGTTTGTTAGGAAGGAAGAGCAGGGATGCTTTAGGACCAGCTGACCTGGCCTGAGGGATGTTCAGCCCTTTCCAGATCAGTGAGCTGACTTTTTTTTTTTCCCCTACTTTGAGTCTGTATTTATTGCACTGAGCTATAAAATAATCCCAGACAACACTGATTCTAAAAACCTTCTCCACCAGCTTGTTTCCTCTCCCCCTGTAGCCCCCAAAATACTCTGCTTTTGTTTTCTGGCATGTTGTGCAGTTTCTGAGAGCTTGCTAACTTAATTGCACTTATTTCTTGCATTCTGTGTAAAGAGTTTGCAAGAAGAGACTTGATTAAATAGTGATTATTCCTCCATGTACAGCATCCCAGTTACAATAGAAACCAACGTTCATCCCCAAAGAAATACCAGTTCATAGTATGGAAAAGAAAATTGCTTCCCTTCTACAATTTATCATATTTTTTTCCTTGCTTATCTTAGGCACAGATATTTACATAATTCATGTGAGTGTCCCTTTTCAGCAGGGAGCAAATTATTCCTGCAGTTAGCAGTGGTTTTGTCCTTTTGAGTGTGCAGTTCCAGCTCCACTGGGGTGTGGACATCCAGCATTAAACCAACAATGAAACTCCATTTACAAATCACAAACCACTCCAATACTTTTTTTTTTTAGAGTTACCACATTC
This sequence comes from Aegithalos caudatus, assembly GCA_013389925.1. NCBI lineage: Eukaryota > Metazoa > Chordata > Aves > Passeriformes > Aegithalidae > Aegithalos > Aegithalos caudatus. Next base: position 792,565 of record WEIU01010842.1, on the reverse strand, counting down.
CCCCTTTCTGGAAATTAAATCAAATTCCCATTTTTAGCAGTGTTGTTTGGGATTTACTGAGTGGAAGATTTGGTAAATGACTGGATTTAGTGTGAAGACTTCCCCCCCCCCCCAAATATTTTTCTGATTCAGGCTGGTTTTATGTTAAATACTCTGAGTTGTATCCTAATTGCGCAATGATGTTTGGATAATTAAGATGCTCATCTGTCATCGTTCTGCATGGCCATACTTCTTGATCTTTGAATTCTATTGCAGGGAACCTGCTAAAATACCCTTTTTTTGCCACCAAAAACCAGTAAATCATCTCACCCACATACTCAAAATAATCTCAAAAAGGGATTTATGTAGCTCTCCTCCTACTTTTCCAGTTGTTACAATCTTTAAATTGCACTGAAATCTCTACAGCTATTTTGACTTTTTACTGTGTTACTGTTATGTCTTTAATGGTTTTAAAGGGCTGTCAATCCAACAAACATCTCAATATCCCACACTTAATGTTGGATGCAGTTAATGTGCAGCTGGTTAAAAAACATTCATGTGATGCTAATTTTTGCCCATTCTGCCAAGAATGGGAAAAGCTAGACATATGGAGATCTAAAAATGATTTTTCTCTGCTATTGATTTTGTTCCAAAATTGGTATCTAACGAGTGACAAAGCCCTCAGTAAAGCAAATCTGAGTTCCTGCAGGGTTTTACCTCCTGTTACTACTCTACTGTATTGTGATTATTGTGTAGCTTTTCTTCAGCTGTTACTTCTATTTCTGTATATTGTGATTTATATTTGTTTAGTGCAGTTTTCCTCATCTGACATTGATTTTGGATTTTTGAGGTATTTCTGCTCTTAGAGGGAGGAGGAGGTCACTGGTGATTTTTAATGGTAGAAGTGAAGATTTGCTTGATGGTTATTTGGACATTTCAGCAAATTTTAGTTTGCCTGGAAAAACTAAAATTAATTTTACATTGGTGTACTTCCTGCTGCATTATTCCCTTGGGGAATGTGACCATAATGCAGGAGAACTTAAATAAATAAGAAGTTTGTGGAGCTGAAGAGCTGTTGCCTGGAAATTGCAAGGGAATTCTGCTTTATTCCTAATTAGCCTTGTGTGCTCTGTGTTCCTATTTCATGCAGTATGGCAGGCATGTTCCTACATGGATAAAGCAGCAAGGATTTGTCCTCCTTCTTCATATGATAAATGATAGATAAATGTAGATTTAATCCATAAATGAGGCTGGATTTGAAGGACAGGGATCAATTCAGCTCACAGCATATTGTGTCAGAGTTGTGACATGCTGGTAGGAAATAATATTAGATCATGGAAAATAGATCCCAATTTATTGCTCAGTGTTTGCTGTGACAAATCCTTCACTGAATAATGTCATGTCTGTTCCAAATGAGTGTTTAGACTTGCAAATTTTTGTTCATGTCTCTTGTATTGCCATTTGGAGACCTGCAAGTTCCAGCAGGGCTCTGCTTCATGAATAACATGGCATGGAAAGAGTCTCAGATGCCAGAAATATTTGGATGCTCTGATGGTTTCTCTTCTGCAACTCCTGAATAGCAACGTGCTGTTTTTCAGGGAACTATAAGTTGAATTAATTTTAGGTATTTGGCTTTGGAAAGGTTTCATACCTTCAAAGCAAAGTCAAACAGGTGGAAGTCCAGAGTATGATTTCTTTCCTACTGCACATCAGTGTTTTGTGGAAAGGTTTGGGTTGGAAGAGACCTGAAAAGATCTGATTCTACCCCTTGGGCAGGGAGGGACAGATTCCCTGTCCCAGGCTGCTCCAAGCTCCATCCAACCTGGCCTTGGGCACTGCCAGGGATCCAGGGGCAGCCACAGCTGCTCTGGGCACCTGTGCCAGGGCTGCCCACCCTCCCAGGGAAGGATTCCTTCCCAATATCCCATCTAAACTCCCCTTTCACCATCCTGCTTTTGCACCTTTGCTTCCTGCTTCCATTGCAGGTTGTGGCTGACACACGTCTGGCATCAGCAATAAATCACACCTCCAGAGCTTCTTGAACAAAATGTATTTTAAGGAGAGTGGTACCTTGAATATTGTAAGAGCATTGGCCTTAAAAATGGCTCCATAGTGTTCCTGTGCTGTTTCAATCTGCCAAGGAAGAATGGCATTTTTATTTAAAAACATATTTTTCAATAGTCCTGCTGGTGTCATCATCATCATCTGCACAAATTTCAGCTGACAGTTTGAAATCAAATGGTACCTGAGAGACACTTCTGTTTGTCCATGTGAGGGGAAATAATACATGTTCACAGCTGGATCTTCCAATGATTTCTATCTGCCAGAGCATCATTTTCATCATCAGCACCAAACCAATGCTGCAGGGACGCTCTGCTCTGCGCTTTGTCAAAATGCAGCCTTTCTGGAGCATTTTTTTCTTTTGATAAACCTGTGCTCCAGGCTGAAATTAATACATCTGATTTATATATTTGTGCACCATCTTGAGTTGCTTTATAGTGTGTTTTTTGTTTTTCTTTAAGCTGACACAGAGGTGGTGGATAAGTGACCTAAGAAGCTTTTAGCAGTTTCTTACCCCAAAACCTTACAGAACTGTTTAACTCCACATTCCATTGTGGGAAGAATGGGGAGGTGGAAGGAAAAAAGGGAGAAGTAGATGAGGAAGAACCAAATTGGAAGAAAAAAAATTGAGGTTGAACCTTTTCACTTACCCAGTCCCAGGCATCTCAGTTATGCCTTGGGGAAAAGAAGAGAAAATTGGAGACAATAACTGCATTTCACTCTCCACCAAGTTTATTTTTATCCCTAAATTGTGACTGTGGGGGTATTTGTCCTCCAGCTCTTCCTTATCTTCTCTACTAAAATATTTGGGTTTTTCTTTGGAAACAGGATAATTGATTAGGAAGAGGCAGGAGGGAGCTGATCCCAGCACTCAGAACAAGAGTGCTGAAAGGAATTTTTGTTTTTCACAAGGGTTTTATCAAGTACCTTCTCCTAAAAGAGTGCAGGAGTACCAAATGAAAGTGTCACTAATTACTGTTTCCACATATAAATATTGGTGCTTTGCTTTGAAAGTTGACTCCTGGGTATTTCCATTACTTTCCCTTGGTTTACATCCCTAATATTTAACATTCACGAGAAATCAGATTTATTTTAGTTCAGCAATAAACTAAACTATTGCCTTTTTTATCCTCAAAATTATTATAGGCAGGAAGCAATTTAAAATACTTCCAGCTATTGAAAAAAAAAAAAAGGCACAACAGAGTTCTGGAAACGCTCTCAGCAATTAAATGTAAAGTTCTAGGGAGGTGATTAAGAGAACAATTTGTCACTTGAAATGGATATGGCTAATGGGGATGTATTTACATATTGCTTCCTCAAGCACTTTCTTACTTTCCTGCCTGCTTCCAGAGTGGGAGCAGTGTGCTGAGAGCCAGGACTCTTGGAATGACACGGTGAGTCTGGAACAATCAGTGCAGCAATGTGATAAAGAGAATCCAACCCATCTCTTGCACAGCTCCAGGGGAAGGGAAATGGGGATTTTTTTAAATTCAGCACTGGAACCCAAATGCAGCAGAGCTGTTCTGTCAGGCTCTCATTAACATCTGGGCTTCCTTGGGATGCTGAACCTGGCAGCTGAGGAGCAGTTTGGGATGAAAAAGCCAAAGTGTTCAGGCTGAAAGCTGCTCCTGGCTAATGGCCACGTGCTGAGCCCTTCTCCAGGGAATGTGCTCTCTGGAATTGCACTTAACCAGGAGGGGCTTGGTGTTAATAAAGAAATCAGCTGCCAGTCTGGAACATCTGCTTCCCAAGGATGAGCTTGGAAATGTTGGTGCTTTAATTACAGCGGTGAGCTTGTGAAGCTGCTTTGATTGATTTAGAAAAGCTCCAGGAATTATTAAGTGCAGGGAACAAGGGACCTTTAGTGGCTGTTTGACATCCCTGGGGTAGCTGAGCACTGGTGACCTCTTGGACAGTCCTGTGCCTGTGCTCTAGGCTGGGGGACAGCAGAAAAATAGTGGTTTTGAAGAATTACACCTGTTTTTACGTCAGACTAAAGCTCATTCCAAAATGAATAAACAAGTGGACTCTTATTCTGCTTCATTTGAAAATGAAAATCAAGTTTTAGCCTGGAGTAGGAACCTTGCAACATCAGCTGAAACATTTCAATATTCTCATTAAATGAGTAGATTGGAATTGCAAGATGTTATGTGTGTGTGTCTCAGTGCTGTCATTGTTCTGGGCTGTTCCATACACAGAAGTTGCATGCCTGATTACCTGCACAGCAGGCTGAAAATTGATCTGGTATATTTTGACTATAAAATAATTCACCTTCTATGCCAAAACAATTAATGTTATACATTAGTTTCAAATCAGAGTGCTGCCATTATACTCTGGAATAAAACTAATTTCTGGGGAGGTGTTCCTCCCTTTTTTGTAGCTGGACTTGCATTCCCATCACACAGTTTATATTTTTCATAAACAAAAATTCAGCCAAAAGAAGAGTTCCTCTGCAGAGTTCAGGTGAAATTCCAGTGGTTGGGAAAATTCTGCACGTGTTTGGGGCAGCTCTCACTGTCTGGAAGCCACAATTCAAGCCCAGGTATGGAGCTTTTGTAATTGTCATTATTTTTATAAAGAGAACATGAACAAAAAGTAAATTACCACCTCTGTCCTCTGAAGTGTGACTGCAGCTAAAGACTTTTTCATTGTCAGTGATAGAACTACTGGAATGCCAGCAGCCCGGGATCCACTTGGAAATGCACTCTGAGCATTGGTTTGCTTTGTTTTTCCCAGCTGGATGTGCCTAGGATAGTTTTTAATTACTGGGCATTGAATGTGTGCAAGAATAGACCGTAAACTCTTGAAATCCTGTGCAATTTATCTCAAACAATATTCTAAACTCTTTTTTTTTTTTTTTCATTGCCAAAATGCTGCCATTTCTGACAGTGGCACCTTGTGACATTTTAAGCTCCAGTTTACACATATGTTATGGGAGCACATAAACACCTTGTCCTACGCCTCCAGTGCAGAAGATTTTTATTTGGAAAGCAACCTTTAACGTTTGCCAGAAGAAATGAGGGAGATGTTACTTGTTTTATGGCACAGAGAAAGAATCACCAAGAGCAGCTGGTGCTGGGTGCTCAAGGTGGTGAACTAAGAGAGGAAAATGAGCCCAAGTGAGAAAGGAAAAGTATTAAGGAGAAGTTTGAAGTAATTGACATGAAATAAAACAAATTATACCCCTGGGAGCACTGACATTCCAGTATCCCAGTCCCACTGTAGTGTCATCCAAGGATTTGGGAGGTGAGGGAGTTTGCACCCAAGAGCATCCTCTGGGACCTTACTGCACTTTTACCTCATTAATTAATTTCCTGCTTTTAAGTAATTTATTCACACTTTCCCAGGGGTTCCTGTGCAGACATCCAGAGCTGCAGAAGTGTTAAATAATGAACATTTTAGTGGGTGGTTGTCCCACAAAACCCAACCTGAATTCTCAGTGTGAGCTCTTGGAGCTCCTCCCTCCTGAGTGAGGCTCATCCACAAACAAGACTTTGCTCCCTTTTCTGCCATTTCATCACACTTGGAGCTGAAATTGGGCCAAATGATGAACTAATTGCTTTCTGCCTTAATTAGGGAGTCTGTTATTATCCTCTCAAAATCAGTGTTACTTTTCCATTATTTTTAACCTAAGGTAGATCATTCAAAATAGATGTTTGCTGGAGATTTCCATCTTTTTAATTGCAGTTTTCTGTCATTGCTAAATTCTCTCTGATTACTTTGTTGGAAGCAGCTTTTCAGGAGCCACGTGCCATCCTGTGGGATAGGTAGAGAGCCACTTGGAGACACAAAATTCCAGGATATTTCAGCTTCTCTTTGTGTGTCTGCTAAAGAATATTGCAAAATCAGAACTGGAGAAGGGCATGAAATAATTGGGATTTGAGTATCAATGATTGACATGAAACTTCTTTATGTTTTGGTGGTTGGTTTTTTTTCTGTTTGGTTGGTTTTGGTTTTTTTTTTTTATTTTTTGGGGGTTTTTTTAACCTTGAAGTGTTGTTCAGGGAGCTCCATGCTCCCCAAAATCAAGAGATTTCATTTTTTACCAGCTTTGTTTCTGGAAACACCCACTTGGTTAATTCAAATCCAGTCAGTTTGGAACATTTAAAATCTGTTACAGAAGAACACTGTTCAAATCACTTATTTGTGACTATTTTAGAAGTCTTATTTAGGTGTGAATTATGGGGCTGGCAGTTAAATATTAAGCAGGTGTAAAGCAGTGATGTCCCACAAGACAAGGAGTAAGAGCTGACATTATTTATGCAAATAGTGGATAAAATGAAATTTATAATTGTCCTTCTTTTGATCATTGGTTTGTGTGCCTTTTTTTCCCCCCAAACTTCTGCTTTTCCAACTTGTGAATTTAATTACAGTTTGGGATTTCCACCACTGCTGTTGTCACTTAAATTCTTTTTACAAGAAGTAAAATCACCCTGGTTCTGTAAATGATCTCTCAATGAAGTCTTTCAGTCTCACTTAGGAGAAATATGTAATTTCTTTAAATTCTGTATTTCTGAAATTCTTTAAACGTAATTTAAAGCTATATTTTCAAAAGGATATGCATAAACTTCAGGTTTGACTTTGAACATGGTTAAAACCCAATAAATGTGTGGATTTTACCCTATTATGTTCCTTTAGCAACAGTAATTTGGGGTTTTTTAAGGCTCATAAATAGCAGGAAATGACCCTGGTAAACTTCAAAGGCCATGGTGATTTAATTGTTGAATTTCATAAAGAATTGAGGTTTAAAAATGACAGGGAATTTTATAAGCATTTTTTAATTGAGCACTTAGGTGCACAAAAGGCCTGGAACAGTGGGAACATGCTGAGTGTGTTGGAGACTGCTCAGTAAATAATAATCAAATAATGCAAAATAAAGAGAAGCCGCCAACCAAGACGTAGTAAACAAATAAAAATTGAGTAATAACCGTAATTTCCAATACCTTATCCATGTATGGTCACCAAATAAGGGAAAAATGCATTGGAAAGCAAAGGCTTGGAACTCAGAGGAAGCCCAGGAGAGACATATTACTTCCATTTATAACAGAAAATCAACTGAAAACTTGTAATTGACAGAAAGGGAGTGAGTTTGTGTCCCTGGAGGTGCCCTGAGATCAGCAACAGGCAAATGGTGTAAACATAATAAATCACACACAAGTTGTTTAATATGATTTTTTTTTTTTTTTTTTGGAAAAAATATAATTTTGTCAAGGACAGTAAATATAAAATGAGGTGATGGTGGTGGGGCACAGGGATGGAAATACCCCAGCCTTTTTTAAGAGAGTCAGTGAAAATATGTGAAATGAGTGAAAATATGAGTTGAGTGGGGAATTAGGTTTCCAGGAGTTGTTTTTCATAGGTTGAAGGACCCAATTAGACTGGAATCCACTTTGCATGGTTGCCATAATCCCAGTGACTGATATCAGTGGGTTTACTCCTGACTTTACCCAATATCCCAGGAATTAAAGGAAGCTGCTGCTTCTCCTGCTGCATTTCCAAATCCTCCCCCCCACACACACTGTTCTGAACATCTTTTTTTCTTTTTATTTTCTTCTTTTTTTAAGCATGAAATAATATTTTAAGCAAGGAGACACAGGTGGTTCAACAAACACCAGAACCAGTAAAGCCTGGTGTCACCCACTGCTGCCTTGTGGGTGTCTGAGCTTGGTGGAGAGCTGAAAATGGGATTTTTTTGGTCCCTAATTTGGTGTGCATCCTTCCCTCAGCCCTGTGATCTGTCTCCTCTTTGGAAAGAGCTCTTCTCTATTTTTTGCCTTTCCCATTTGGAATGACCACCCATTCCTTGCTCCCTAAGACCACATAGTCCCCTCCAAACTCCTCAGGTATACTCTATTTTTTTCTTATTTTGGAAATAATTTAATGCTTCCCAGTGCATTCATTCCCTCATTGTTTCCTGACAAATCCTTGCTGCCTATCTTTCCATGAATGAATTGCACCTCTGGAGCTCTGGAGGAAGGAATTGTGCTCAGAGCCATTGTTGCTCCTGAGGAGATGCTGCAGGACCACAGGGGTGATGGTCCTGCAGGTCTTTTCCTCCTTATGGTGCTGGTTTTGACCATGAATATTTCTAAATATGACAGAAGTTTAACTCCTGAGCCTGTTAATGGTTGGCCCGTGCTGCTGCTGCAAAATTACCATAATGGAAGAGGTTTAAATATTGATAGAAGAAAATGAAATGCTGTTTAATGATCAGCCATTTCATTTGATGCCTTTTTTTTTTTTGCATTAGGCAGCCCATAAATATCTTAATAATTTCATTTATTGAGTGATTTTTTTATTTTTTTTTTCCACCTGCACAGTCTTACCTTGTGTTGAATTGTCCTGCTGGCTGGGGAGGTGTTGAGGGTTCAGGATGTGTCAGGGAAAGGATAAATCAATTTCCATTCATTCCATCATGCACCCAAATTTGTGCCCCTTCCAATTAAACCTGTGCAGGAAGGGCTGATCTCCATTTCATGGGGGCAGTGCCACTGCTGCAGACACAGCAACACGAGGAGAGGTCAATCAAGCTGTAATCATTGCTAATTAGCACTTCCAGAAGCTGTAATCTTTGTGTAAGTGGCACGTGAGTGTAAAAATTATTCCTTGCCTGGAACGCCATTAAAAATTTATTTTCCTTTGATGCTGTAGGAAATGAATGAGACAAACACGTGGCCTTTCACAGGAAGGGGCTTTTGCCAATTCAAATTGGGCACACAAAGCTCAGAGTGATGCTCAGAAAACAGAACAAATTCAGTGGATTTTTTTTGCCAAATCTCTCAGTTTATCTTTTAAGGTGTGGGAGGGTTTTTTTGGGTTTTTTTTCCCTTTCAAATAATGATAATGAATGGTAGCAAGAGCTATTTTGCCACATCATACAGAAGTGTTTTTAATGGAGTTTTTGTGGATTTTTGTATGAAAAAAATAGTTTTGCTGTCTGATGAGCCCTCCTGGGAATTTAGGCTTCTTCTGACATTCTTATCACGTGGATACTCCTGTCCTGTTTCTACCTGCTAAGCATCTGGCTGAGGAGTTAAGTAGCTCCTGAATGAATAATCTTGCCATTTTAGCAAAGTTTGCTCTCGTTTTTGCTGTCTGCTCCTGTTTCTGTCCATATTAAATTTTAAAAAAAAAAGGGGAAAAAAGGAGATTTAAGTCATCCCCTTAACACTCTGGATTTCTTCTGCCTTTTTTTTTTTCTTCTGCTGGAGGAGATGGGAATTTGGTGAAAAAAAAAGGGGGTTGGTGGTTACTGCTACTTTTTAAAAACGTATTTTTCTCAGTCGTCGGCTGTGTTTGTTATACAGTAAAACACTCTAAATAAAGCAACGCTGTTAAATACAGTAATAAAGTAGGGGAAAAAAAAGAAAAATAAGTGGAAAAAATCCAATTAAACACCTTTATCTGTGTATTTTTCCCCACCCAGACTCGTCCTTCGCGTGGATCTTCAACGAGTACCCGTCGTTCGTGCAGGAGGACCGGCGGCGCTTCGTGTCCCAGGAGACTGGGCACCTGTACATAGCCAAGGTGGAGCCCTCAGACGTGGGCAACTACACCTGTGTGGTGACCAGCACGGCCACCAGGAGCCCCGTGCTGGGCTCCCCCACGCCCCTGGTGCTGCGCACCGACGGTAAGGCTGCCGCACGTGGGTTTGTGCTGCATTTATTTCGGGTTCTGTGCAGCCCAGGGGTGCAGCTCTGAGCTCACAGTCAGGGGCACTCAGCTCTGCACACAGCAGGGACACAAAACAAATCCTTGTCCTGCTGCACCCCAAGGACAACTTCCAGCCCCAAAGCACAAACAAGGGTGGCTGAGGGAGGAACAAGAAGGATGGGAGCTCCCAGCCTGGAGCTGGAATGGGACAATTCAACCCCAAGGTGCAAATGGACCCAAACTGATCAAAGGGTGAGACCTGGGGACCCTTTGTCCATTTTGTGACCATTTTTTGACCATTTTGGGTCCCCCTTGGGTTTATCCCTGGCCAGGCTCTTGTCCTGCCCAAGGTGTACCCTAAAGGCCTTTCAGTAAATCTCTGCTTTATTCTTCAGCTAGATTTTATTCTTCAGTAGATATTTATTGTTCCAGGTCAGCCATCCCCAAGGCATCACCACAATCTGAGGTGGCATCACCACAAGCCGAGGGGGTTCTCTGTTGAGCAAAGGCACCTTTGTTGTGTTTCTGAAGTTCTGTGAAGTCAGTCCTTCCCACCTATAAATGTAGAAGGTCTAAATTAAAAAACCATCAGGGCCAGGTACAGGGTTACTGGCTGTTTCCTGTGGGGAGACTGGGAAGAAGAAACCAAACCCAAGGCAGGTGGGGCCCCCCACCAAACCCCAAATCCTGTTGGATCCCAAGGACTGGTCACAAATTATATCAGATCCCAAACCCTGGATCCCAGAAAGCCCCAGATCCCATATACGGCTGGATATTGTATTCACCAGGAATCTGGGATAGTTCCCAGCATCCCTCAGCGCTTTTGGCTCTTGTGCCTTGCTAAAAAGCTTCTGATGAGGACTTAAAATTAAAGGAAGCTTGGCTGGGTGGCTGAGAGAATTTAACTTCATCATTGAGTAGATGTAGTATTTGTTTTTCTTTTTTATTTTTTTCCTTCTGGTTTCTTTTGAGATGTAGAGTGCCCTGGCATGGTTTTAGACATTATCTTACTGAAGGTGTTCTTCAAATAACATAGAGCAGATGTCCTTTTCTTTTGAGGTCACATGGAAGTCATTTGGAGGGGGATATAGGGATGTGGTTTAGAGGGACTTGACAGTGCTGGGAATGGTTGGACTCGAGGATCTTGAATGTCTTTCCCAGCCTAAATGGTGCTGTCAGAAATTCCCATGAGTTGTCTGAACATTGCTTGCTTTCTGCAGAGATAAACTCCATTACATCCTAACCCTGTCCCTGAGCTCCCTGTGCTTCCCTTTGGAAGCTGTCAGAGAAATAAACTTGGGTTTGAATTGCAAAAGAGAGAAGGAAAACCCTTTAAAAATCACCTTGGAAAATTGACCTTCTCAATTGTCTCCCACAGGTGTGATGGGGGAGTATGAGCCCAAAATAGAAGTTCAGTTCCCTGAGACGCTGGCTGCAGCCAAAGGCTCCACTGTGAAGCTGGAGTGCTTTGCACTGGGAAAGTAAGTTCTCATCTTCTCTGGAAATTGCAGCTCCTTAGGGTTCACCTGCACCAGAGGTGTGGGATTCTGGCACTTGTTCTGGTGTTCTTGTTCCTCTTGTTCTTCTCCTGCCTTGAAACAAGAGGGCAAGGACTCTTGGAGTGTGTTTGGATTTTTTTTAGAATTAAGATGCATGTGTTGGCAGCACAGGAATTTACATTTCATTTCAAATTAACTTGAGTAGATTCAGTGTGGTTTTGCATATGACCTTTGCACTAAGTCTCTTTTCCCTGTGCATGGAAATGGTGCTGAAGTCTGTGAGAATGCTGTCTGAATTTTCCTCTTAAATGTACTTGATGCTTTCATAATATTGTTTTTTCTTTATAGCCAAAATAAAGATTGAAATGCATTTCTCCTCTGAATGATACTTCACTCACAGCTGATCTCTCTTCTCTTTCACAGATGATCTGAGAATGCATTTGTGTTTCTGTGAATGTATTTACTTTCCAGTGTGGGGTTTGTTTGCAGGCAGCTTTGTCAGGTGCCCATTTCAGACTGATAACTTGATCACACACTCCTGCTTTGGCTCCCCAGCGAGGGAAAGTTTGCAAATCAGAGAATAAAAGGCTGCTGGAGGATGGCAATTCCAAAAGACTTGCCTGGATTCTTCCTCCATGGAAGCCACTGGTAAATCTCACCTCTCCTCAGGGGAGGCCAGTGCTGATTTACGAGAAATTTTTGCAATTATTGGGCATTCCTGACAAATCTGGTACCACAAATGCAGCATAGGAATCAGCAGTGAATGCAAATCAGGTTCCAGAGTGTCTGACCATCTGTCATGTACAGTGTGCTCGCTGCTTTTAACACAGCCTGTAAGTCACTGCTGAATTTAGTTTGCTTTAAGTATCTCATTATGACAATCAAGGACTTCAAGCAAAACTGTTTAAAATCTCATTACTCTCTCTTTAGCCCTGTGCCTCAGATTAACTGGAGAAGAACTGACGGGCTGCCATTTCCAAGTAAAATAAAGCTGAGGAAATCCAATGGCATGATGGAAATCCCTAATTTCCAGCAGGAGGATGCAGGGCTTTATGAATGTATTACTGAAAACTCCAGGGGCAAAAACGTTGCAAGAGGACGCCTCACTTACTATGGTAGGAAACCTCTGTTCTGCCTCTTCCCACCTTTCTTTGCTCAGGAAACACAGATTGCTCTGGGGTACTCTGGAATTTCCACTTTCTGCAGTTCCATTTGGGCTTAAAAATCCATGGTATTTTAAGTGCTCCCAGAAAATGAGAACTTCTGCAGCAGTTTCTTGCTAAGATCTCTAAGAAATGGCTTAAAAGCTCACAAGGATTGCTGAGAGTGAAGCAGAGTGTGCTTGTGCTTGGGGTCTTTTTTTGTGATGGAAAGACTTTTTTTTTATTTTAAACATTTCTTCTTGGTCCATTGGTGAAACCTTCAATTTTCAGTCAATTGGATTTATTTGGGGGATCATTTAGGCCTCCCATTTATGGGAAGTACAAATTTTGTCTTGCTTTTTGAAAAGATTACTGGTGGATATTCTCAATCCTGTGCTTTCAAAACAGCCAATTTTATTTTAAAATGAGTAAATAAATGGGAGGATATAATCCAGTATAGGAATGAAATAATATGAAATTTTATAGCTGGAAAAAAAGGCAGTCTCTGGTGCTTTTAAGGCTATAGAGTGAAATGAGTATCAGCAAAGCACACTGGTGGTGGTGTAAAAGCAAGAGAGATTTGCAACAAAGTGGTAATTGACAATTTTTGTTAAAGCCAGATCTCAGCAAATATAATTTTCTTTACTTCAATGGCAATTTAAACAGTGGTTCTGACTCTGCCTTGGAATGTTTCCCTCATGGAGGAATATTTGAGCAGAGAGATGGGTTTTTAGTTGGATAAAGGCACAGAGCACAGTTCCTCTGCAACTGGGAGCAAATTCTTCACTGCCTCTCCATGGGGAGCTGCTGCTTGGTAGAACACACAGACTTTGGTCCCTGAAGATTTTAGTTTAAGGCACAATAGATTTTATAAGGAGGAAGGAAAAGAGATTCCTCTCCTTGCCATCTTCTAAATTAATCTCCACACTGAATGAATGCCCCATTGATGGAAATGTTCAAGGTCAGGTTGGACAGGGGACTTGAGGCAACCCAAATTTTCCATGCACTGCTTGTAATTATGGCTTTTTAAGAAATCATATGATTAACATAGGGCAGTAAATCCAAGCTGCTTCACCTGCCAGTGTCCTCTGCCATTCCAAACTTGGCACTGTGCATTTGATGTTATTAAGTGATCTTATTTGCTGCCTGAAAGTTCCAGAGTTGTGGTTTGTACACAATTTTGGCTCTGCATTCCTATGGCAGTGTTAATTCAGGGCATCAGTGCAAATTAGATATAAAGCAGAGTAGATTTGTTCATAAGTCCTTGTAATTCCAATAGTGGCCATTCCTGGGGTAACTGCCCTGATGCCTTGGGAAGGCTGAGCTGGAACAGAGACTGGACAGAGCTGGAGAATAAAGCAGAGATTTATTGAAAGGTCTTTAGGGTACACCTTGGGCAGGACAAGAGCCTGGCCAGGGGTGGACCCAAAATGGTCACAAAATTGACCCAAAATGGTCACAAAATGGACACAGGGTCCCCAGGTCTCACCCTTTGATCAGTTTTGGGTCCATTTGCACCTTGGGGTTGAATTGTCCCATTCCAGCTCCAGGCTGGGAGCTCCCATCCTTCTTGTTCCTCCCTGCAGCCACCCTTGTTTGTGCTTTGGGGCTGGAAGTTGTCCTTGGGGTGCAGCAGGAAAAGGATTTGTTTTGTGTCCCTGCTGTGTGCAGAGCTGAGTGCCCCTGACTGTGAGCTCAGAGCTGCACCCTGGGCACCACAGAACCTGAAATACCTGGAAACTGAAACTCAAGGCATCATCCTTGCTGCCCAAATTCTTCTTTGCTCACTAAAAGGCCACAGAGCTGAAATAAAGGATGTTGCTAATGAACAAAAGCAACCCAGCTGCAGTTCTCTGTCAGCTGAATCAGAGTGAACATTTTCATTGCAAATCCAGACAGGGATTTGAACCCTCAGATGGAGTTCATATTCCAGTAGGAATGGCTGCCCGTGTTAAGAGTCATCCCTGATATGGATGTTTATCTTAAAAAGAATAATGAGAGCTGTAATGGCAGTAATGGCACTCCAACTGTTTCATTTCATTTGTTCTGCTTCATGGAACCCATTCTGCAGAATTAAATAGATTTAAGTAATCTTTCTTATTTTGGTTCTTGCTTTGTTGTTGCAGTTAGAATTCCAACAAGCCTGGATTCAGGATAAGAGCGTTTAACTCTTTTTGATAATTGGAAGTTTTATAAGTAAAGATAATATCTTCTGATAGATTGCCACCTCATCTGGTGCCAAAGCCCAGAAATCTGTCTGGTGAGGAAATCTAACCACATCCCACTCAGCCTTCCAATAAAAGATCATTATTTAAGGAAGTTGTTCTAAAAACAGGTGAGGATTTGGGGGAAATTAATGCAATCAACTGAAGACATAGATTAAAAAAGTATTCATCTGCCAGAAAGTACAAATGTTGTCAAATATCCACGAATCTGGGTTTTTTAGGGAATGGTGGCTGCTGTTAAAACACTTTACTGGTAGAAGTTTAAGGCATGTCTGTTTATCAGACACAGAAGAATATAAACATGACACAAGTACAAATATCTTTTTATTTCAATAGTGACAACATTGATTTTCCTCTTGGCAGAACAAAGCATGTTCCTGCCTGACCCCAGAAGAACAGTATGAGAAGGATTGGGGTTAACATTTTAGAAGCTGTCACAGTGAAATAATGTGAAAAATCTTCAGGATGAAAAAGTATTGATAAAAATCTTTCATGTACCGGAAAAATGGGTTTTTCTTTCTTTGCAAACTTTAAGGATTCTTTGTAATTGTAACATAAAGCTTGTCCTGAACAAAAGCTTGAAACATTCATTGCTCTGCTACGAAGTGAAACGCTCCTATTCTGATTTGTTTCATGAAACTGGCGAGTTTAAAATCTGGAAATCAGGTTTTCCAGTGCATAAATAGTTTGGTTAAAAGCCTTACTTTTTCATCCAGGAATGAATTACAGCCTTGAAGCCACAAAGCCCTTGAACAGAGGTTTGATTTTACTCCTGTCCACAGTCAGTTTCTCAAGAATTCCTATAAATCTGTCACATCCGTAACTCTTGTCCTGAAAAAAAATGAAATGAGTCTGTTTTATTATCATTATGGTGTGTTTTAAATATAGCTCTCAACCCGTAGTTGGCTTTGATAATTAAAACAGATATTCTAAAGCAGATAGTCTGGGTTCATTACAATACTCACAGACTATTAATCTTCCTTTTTTCTCCTGAAGGATTTTATCAAGAAAAACCTGCCATCAAATGTTCAGTTTTTTGTCCCTTTTACAGCTCCAACATTTGTTAAATGCCAGTTTTCTACTCAGGGGAGTGCAGATTGTGCTAAAAATAGGCCGAGATTATCCAACTTTGATTGAATGTAGAACCTGAATATATAAATAATTTGCTTTCCCTTTATTAGCATGTTCATTTGTCGTCGCTTTTAGCTTCCCATAAAGAGATAAGAGGGAAAAAAAAATAAAGACTCCACCACGATGTTTCATGGCAGAGAAAAATGAGAGGAGATGAAACAATTACATTTTTGTGTTTTAGGATGCAATTAAACATGGAGCACGGTAAAGATACGTAAAGCAATTAATTTAAAGTATAATTGAAGAAAATATATTCTTAATTAGCCCGTGCTGATATACCAGGAGTCCTGCTTGGCAGTACCAAGGTAAAATGTTTGACAGGGAGGAAGGGATTCTGCTGCTGTTCTCCTTTTGCTCTGCAGTGCTGGGCTGTGAAAACAAAGACAAAATCCCCCAGGAATAAGTAGAATCTACATCTCTTTTTTTTTAATGTATTAAAAATAATGGTTTATTTTGGTGGGGTTTTTTTTTCCTTTGAATAATCTACCAGCAAAATTAAAGTGAAACTGTGTTATTTGTGTATGTGGAAGAATGTCTCTGTTTAAAGGTTTTATCTGATAGCTTCTCTCTGTCTTGTGCATGGAGGTGTCTTCAAAACATTGACAACAAAGCTGCAAATGGCTAAATAATATCAATGATTTGCTGAGTTTGATCCATCTAGAGTTTAATTGTTAATGCTGTCTAATAACATGATTTCCTTGCTGCCCAGACAAACAGTTTGTCTTCTTTTACATACTAAAGCTTTTCCCAGTGATTTGGAATTACCTGGTGCTTGAGGGCGTTCTTATTTTTGAATGGGAACCCAAAAAATGACATTTTCAGGGATGTCAGCTCCTTCTCTAACCCCAGCTGTTCTAGTGGTGACTTGTGCTTGAATTCCCTTGGAGTTCTGAGATGAAATAAGGGTTCATCCCTGCTGCAGGCATCAGTGTGAGTGTCAGAGCCTGACTTTGAGACAGGAAAACTGCTGGGTGCACTTTTGGGATGGGTTTTTTCCCTGTTTGCTTCCTCTTGTGCTCTGGGAAGTTCTTTCTGCTCTGATTTCTTGCCCAATTCCTTGAGCTCCCCCCCCAAGGGTGTTTCAGAGATTTCCAGCCCAGCTTTCATAGTGGAAATGCCAAAGTGCAAGAAGGGAACATCTTGTGTGAATCCCTGTCCTGGAAGAGCTTCCCAGAGGCTTTGGCTCCCAGCAGAGCACAGAACTCCCTGGAAGAGTTATGGCCCTGAAGTCCTGCCTTCCCTTCCCTTTGTTCCCCTGGCCTAAATAATCAAAATTTTCCTTGGATTCTCTCACTCTGAAGGGAAATAACACATAAAAATACATGTTTTGATGCATTGTGTGTGATTACCCCACAAATAATCTACAAATCCCAGCTCAGCCTCTGCAAGGTGTCACTTCTTCAGCCACTGCTTCACTGTGTTTGGTCTTCCTTCACATCAACCCCCACAACACCACGAAGGATTTTGTAAAATCTGGGAAAAAAAAATGGGTTTTCCTTCCCTTTTGGCCAACAGGGAAGGCCTGGAGTGTAATGAAGCAACAGTTGTTTCCTGCAGGCTTAACTGCCTGGAAGAGAAAGGTCATCATAACCACCAAAAAAAAGATGAGAGAGGCCTCTCGCTGGGATACTTTTTATGAAGTTGCACACTTGTTCTCTCCTTGCCTCTGGGACTGTGAGCACTGCAAGGAATATTTTAGGCTAAAACAACTGAAGCAAAATCCAGGCTGGTGCTTTTTCCAAGTGACTGGCCACGGAGCTGATGGCTAACCTGCTTTAGGAAATCACTTACCTACAAGCATTTTGTCCTGGGGGAGCTCCAGATGAATCTTTCATGAAGATTGCACAGCAAGTTCCAAAGAATTTTTGATGTTATCCCAAAATATGGATTCCTGTCATAGTCTCAAACCCTGCACTGTGAACTCCTGTAAAATTAACTTCCAACCTCTCAGTTTACAGGACAATGTTATTTTTTAATTTTTTTTTCTTTTTAATTTCAGCAAGGATGTGGTGCCTGCTTGCCTGTTCCTTACTTTAGGAAGAAGTGGCTCCTTGCTCTCTCCTCAGGAATATCCAGGTTTCACAATAACTGTGCAGTGGCAGTGATGGTGGAATCAGATATTTCAGGCAGTAAAATCTGCCTGGCAGTGACTGAACTTTGAGAAAGGATAAAGCAGTTTATTCAGAGTCCTTCAGGTGTCCTCAGGCAGAGCTCAACAAAAAGGGGCAGTGCTGGACTTGCCAAGTCCTGCTCTTGGTATGGGAGGGTGTCAAAGCATCAGGGCAGGATCTGAGCTACTGATTCCTGACTTTTCTGCACATGGAGCACCTTTATCCTGGCCAGGAGTCAGGGTATTCCCAGCTGGAATTGCCCCTGTTTGCTGCCTTTGCAGTTTTGAGCTGTTTGGTCAGATTGTTCTCTTTCAAAGACATTGAAGATGGTGCTTTTCTTCCTGCTCAACTTCATCAATAATTACAAGAGAACTGGAGCCTTCCTCCAGGAAATCACTGAAGTCTCCATCAGCATTCTCCTGTGGATGGATAAACTCCAGGAATTTCTCATCCTGTGCCTTGGGAAGCTGTTCTGTGTATTTCTGCTCTATTATATTGTATGGGAACTTGGGAAACCCTCCTATGGAGACTTCCCTGACACAGAGTCCTAAAACAAGATTAGATAGACAATTTTTTTTTTTATTGGTAGAATTGAATCCAAAATAGATTATATTTAACCTACTTTCAAGCGGAGATAGGCAGCAGATGTTAAATATTCCACGTGTATGTATTCCATCAGTAATTCAAGCCCTGCTGAATGTTTTATAAATATTTAGGTGTGCAAAGTGCTCACCTGGAGCCTTGAGCTTTCATTCCCTTGGCACATGTGGGGCAAATACTCCCAGTGACAATGTCTTGACCTCCAGTGTTGTAACATGAACTTTGGAGACGTAACCCCAGTTAATACCTGTGAAATTGTAAATCCAGGTGACACAGAGATCAGGTCGTCCTGTCTTTTGCAGCTGGCCTTGATAAAGAGAGTGCAAAACATAAATTATCCCCAAATCAGTGAAAGGTGTTAATCCTCATGGGGATATGGAAAAAAAAAAGGTAATATTTAGAGGGTTTCACTGTCAAGCAAATATTTGTTGGATTCCAATATTTATTAGTAGTTAAAACCTCAGTGAATGCATTCTAGGAAGTTCTTCTGTAGGAAGTTAACCCTAAATATGGATACATAAATCATAACTAGATCAATAATCATTATCATAAAAGCCTGGTGCTGTACATGGTCATGCTGAGGTCTTTCCACTGCATTGCAGAACCTGGGATTGAGAGGAAATTTCCATGCTAGGAAACAAGGAAGCTTTTAAAATGAAATTATTGCCAGCCCTCATCCAGACCTGGCTTGGCTGGTGCTGTGCCTGTGGCAGGGGAAGGTTCAGCTCTCAGCTGTGCCCACGGGCAAATCATTAATTACCCTGGCCTGAGTTAATTGCTGCTGGAGCTCCATTGTATTGGGAAGTTCAGTGGGAATTAATCTGACCTTCTGTGCTTCCTAAACTCATGTATTTAATAATGTTTTCCTCCATCACCAGGGACTCCCTTTCTCCCATTTGTTTTCATATGAGGGTGGTGTGAGATTTTCCTGAATTACTGGCTTGAGCAAATTGACTCTGGAAGATTCTCTGCCCATAGCTAAGAGTTTGTAGCCAAGTTTCATCCTGCTCTTTCATCTGCTTTTTCCATAAAAAGTGTCCAGAATTTATCTTTTCTTGGGGAAATAGCATAGGCTGAGATTATAAGCTTCCTGGTAACTTAAATGAATTCAAAGAAAATTCACACATTACCTGTAAAACAGTGTTGAACTGATGTGTGAAATAGCACTAAAGGAATAGAAATAAATTACTGTTGTTTTTCATGCATTGATGTTTATTTGCCAAGTGAGCTTTCCTTTTCCTGTGAAATCTGTTACAGATTTTTAAAAATATCTTTACAGTTTTAACTGTATTTTGGGTAATTCTGAAGGATGTAGGGTATTACTGCATCAAATTTTGGCTTAAAAAATAGTGATTTTTATGGTCTTTATTCTACTGGTTTACATTACCCAGATTCTATGCCAAGACTTCTGCTTTCAAAAACAATCTCATATATCCATGTTTTCATCCAGTTAAGTGCTGCCTTGCATTAGAAAACAATTTAAATGGTATTTAGCACTAAGGCTGACATACCATTATTTTTTTTAAGGACTTAAAGGATTCTCTTCAGCATTAATTTGATGATTTAGCCACATCACTTATTTAATTTCAGTCTCTCCATTAACGTCTTTTCTCTTACATTTGCCTCGATTGCAAAATGATGTTGTTTAATCATTAGTGATTTTAATATTGGTTTCACTAGTCCAGCTTTAGTGATCTGCACTCTCAATTTTCTTCTGGTTTAGTGCTCGTAATAAAAATGTGTAAGAGGAATAAGAAGTTATTTGTTTCATCAGGGGGCTGGAAGCAGGACCAGGGGGAAGCTCTCTTGGTACAGATCAGTCTGTGCAGAAAATTGATGAGTTCTGAGCCCAGTAACCCTTTGCTTCTGCTCTGGAGCAATAACCTGTGAGGGTTTTTGTTTTATTTCATCTGCAGCAAAGCCTCACTGGGTGCAGACCATAAGGGATGTGGAAGTTGCTGTGGAGGACACCTTGTCCTGGGACTGCAGAGCAAGTGGGAAACCCAAACCATCCTACAGGTGGCTGAAGAATGGAGAGCAGCTGGCAATTGAGGTAACATTCTGTCTGGTAACATTCTGCTGTGTAAAATTAACAATATCCATGCAAACAGGAGAATCCAAAAGTTCCTGGAATTAGTCAAGAGAAATCTTTGATACCGGGTTTGTGTTTTTTGAGAGCATCCTGATGGAGCCTCAAAAGCTGCAAAGGCAAATGGTGTTGTGCAAAAAATATTGCAGCTAAAAGCAGATTCAAAAATAATAGAACCACAGAAAGAAACACATAAGGAATGACTGGAGAAGGAAGTTTAATAATGTTCTAAATAAAGAATTATAAATAAGGGATGGAGAGCTTGAATTATTTTACTGTATTTGCAGCTGGCATTTCATTAAAGGTAGTAAGAAAATATTTTCCAGCTTCTTGACAAAACTCCTGAAGATTCATGGGTTTACTTGTTGCAGATAATGGAATACAGACAGCAACATAGCATAGATACTTGCCTTAATGCAGTTGTCATAGTAAAATAATTGAAAGTAATGCATTGGTGGCAGGGTAAATAGATTGAACTTAGATGGTGAAAGGTCAGAAGTGCAGAACAGGACCTGATACCGCTCATTTATTGATTTTAAATCTCACTGCTTTGTTGGAAAACAGCCCTGTTCAGGTTGTCAGGAATATGAACTCCAGGCACTTTTGCCCTTGGCCAGTCCTTGTGCTCAGCACTGGCTTTTTGGGAAGAAAGGGATTGTTCAGGTGAATTCACTGGATGGCTCTGAAAAATGAGCAGAGCCCTGGAAAGCATTCCTTACACCCGTGCTGGCTAAAAGGAGTGGTGATGTTTTGTGGACAGGTTAAATGAGGGAGCACAAATTTTCCTCTGGGTGATTTAAGAGCATTGTTGCTGTGCCATACAGAGCCACTGAGGTAATGGGCTTTTTTCACCTCAGGAAGTACAAAAATACCTTGGAATCACTCAGTCTCCCCATTGCTCCAGTTTGGAATGTTGCTGTCCAGCCTTTTGGCATGATGTCAGGGCAGAAGTGTGACTTCCCCTGGAAACAGTGAAGGATCTGCTGGAAAACCAGCCCTGAGGAGACAGCAGAGATCTCTTGTGTGCAGTGATCAGATGTCTTCTGCTCCTTTGACTGCAATAATCCTCATGCTGGGATTCCAGGGAATTCCTCCTTCACAAGCATCCCTTGGGGTTGTTCCACTCAGCTCTTCCCTTCTCTATAAACAGAGCAGCAGCTTGGGATGCTGCAGAGGGGACCAAGATGTGGAGATTCAGGCTTTTTCCTCCTTGGGGTTGTTTTGTGACTGCCAGGATGAGCCCCTGGCACTGAGCTGGGACAGGACCTGTCAGGGAAGGAGCTGAGCTGTCCTGGACTCACCCCAGCTGCCCTGGGCAGGAGGCAGGGAGGGACTGATTGCACTGGGCCCCCTAAGCCAGGCCCAGATCCAAAAACCAGCCCTTAAAAAATACTTCTGGGCAGGTAGTGTGGGGTTCTGTCCATCACTGTGTCTCTGGTTTTCCCCAAAGTCGATGCTCCTTTGGTTTTGTTGTTCTCACCCTTTCCTTTTCTCACCATTCTGCCACTCAGATTAGTCACTTGCTGCTGTAACTGAGCTTTCCAAGAATGAGCAAGGTGAGAAGACCCAGATCCTTGAGGAGCTGTGCTGGGTCCAAGGCACTTCAGCTTGAGCCTCTGCTTTAGTGGCTGATGGAATTTTTTGTGCACAGTGTTAGGAGAGAGCTCGTTAGCAAGTGGCACATGTGAAATCTCTAAATAGTGTGAAATGCCAGTGCCATCTGCACAGTTGGGATTCTCTGGTCTGTCTGAGGGGGCTGGTAGGGTTCTGTCTGTATTTCTGGAGAAATAAAGGGCATTTGAGATTGCCAGACATTGGTGCAACTGGGCAAGTTTGAAGAATTACTTGAAATACTGCATTGACCTCTATATCTAATCACCATTGCTCTACCATGATGCAGTCATGTCACTTCTTTCAGAACTGTTTTCATGATTATGCTTTTGCATTTCCCTTATTCATTGTATTTATGCTGTCCTGTTTCTGTTCATTACTTATTTTAAATTTTTCACAGGAAATATATCATCAATAAAGGTATTTTTCTTAATATTCAGGGAAGGATCCAAATTGAAAATGGTGCACTTACAATATCAAATCTAAATCTGACAGATTCTGGCAGATACCAGTGCATAGCTGAAAATAAACATGGTGTCATCTCTTCGAGTGCAGAGCTCAGGGTTGTAGGTAAGATGTTCCTTTTTTCACTAAAACACAAACCTCATTATCCCTCTCCACACCCCCTCAGATTTAACTCACTCAGCTGCTGTCACTGAAATAAAACAGTTTTTTATCAACCTGATGTCTTTATCTGCAGAGCTGAGGAGTTGAGTCATCTGCTGCCAGAGGATTTTCAGGCCAATCATTCCTTTAGAACTGAACAGGATAAATTATTCACGAGGGGAAGAGCAGGGTTTGGGTTTGGGCAGGAAGATTAAAACCCCTGGGGTGGTGTGCTGGCTCCATCAGCTGCTCTCACATCTCTGGGACACCATGGGGTTAAAAACCTGTGTGCAGCCCCTCTGGAGGCAGGGACAGCAGTGACATTGAGCCATCCACCCAACCTGCCTGTGCCTGGGGCTGGAGTAGTGCCAGCTGCTTCTTTGGGCACTGACACACTCACACTGTCCAAACCACGCTGTAACTGTGCTGTGTTTTGGGGGTTCTTTCCTGTGTGGTGTTGATTTATCAGCACATTCTCCTTCAGCTGTGCTCTCCTCAAACACTGAATTTCCTTTCCAAGTTTGGTGTTACTGCAGGGAGAGGCCTTTTCCAAACTCTTAGTTCATGAGAACTTCACTGAGAGTGAGCAGCAGCACTGACATTTCCCATCATCATCTGATGGAACTGGGAACTTTCCAGTTCCCTGAGGTTCAGTGAGGCTGCTCCTGGTGTGATATTTATTAGATTGGTGATAGAAACCTGCACCTTGTTGGGCAGGTGCTGAACACTCACTGGGGTCATTGAGCTTCAGTCACTGTCATTGTCTGTGCTTGGTTGTTGGGTGCTCACCTGCACAGCTGGGACCTTTGGTAGCAGGGTGAGGTACAAAACAGGAGGAGAAGATGCCTAATTGCCCCTGAGAAGATGTGTCTGAACTAATTAATGGTGTTAATTGTGTTTGGAATCTGAGAAGTGCTCATGTAAATGCTAAGTAGTAATGTCATTAATGTCATTAAAAGTGCTTTATTTCACTACTGCTACCCCTTCTGTTTTAGCTTCTGCTCCAGATTTTTCCAAGAGTCCCATGAAGAGACTGATCCAGGTTCAGATAGGCAGCACAGTTGATTTTGAGTGCAAACCCAAAGCTTTCCCTAAGGCCAAATGTTCCTGGAAGAAGGGAGGTGAGCAGCTACACGAAAATGAAAGGTATCACGTTACCTTGGTTTATTTGTTTTAATCTTACAAGAAGCTTTTGTGTGTCATTTTATGCAGTAGTGTCAGCTGTACATCCAAACACTTGTAAAGTCTCTCTGAGGTCTGGCTGGCCTGGGGTTTTTTGCTTGTTTTTTTTGTTGTGATGGTGTGAGAGCACTGAGAGGGCAAGTGTGGTGCTTTCTCTAAGGTCAAGGGTCAGATTTTGTTTTTCAGTTTAATGCAGAGTTGGGTCTGATTTAGAGAGAGCCAGGTCCTGGTAGAAAACTGGGAATGCAAAGCCTGTACAAAAGCACTGAAAGCCTTCAGCAAAATGCTCTGAAAATGTTGGCAAAGGAGCAATTGAGGTGTGTTACAGCCACGGGGATGATACAGCTGAGAAGAGAAAGAAAAGTTAATTGGGAGGTCAAGAACAGCAGATGAAAACATGAAAAGAAAAGGAAAATGCACTTCCAGATTCTTTTCAAGCAGCCATGATCCTACCAGGGATAACAGATGTCATCATTGTTTATGTGACAGTGCATGTGTTTTGGGATTGTGATTCTCAGGAGAGAGTTTGTGATTCACCCATGCCCCCAGCTGTTGATTTCCAACAACATGTAAATGGGTTTTTTTTCCCCAGCAATACCCACTAAAGCATTATTGAGTTAGTCATAAAGTGACACACACGTGTGCTGGTTAAATTGTATAAAAAGACAACACAGAGGGGCTGCACCTCTGTGCTCTGGAGCAGTCTGTGGGTTTGCATCTCTCCCACATGGGGCATTGCTGACTTTCCTTCCAGCCTTTGTTCTGTATTTCAGTTTTTACACAGGCTGGGAGTTTCAGGGAGTGAGCTGGGGCAGCAAAGCAGCTCCTTGGAGGAAAGGTGTGATGAGGACAGTCACAGGTCTGATTTAGCATGGACAGAGTCAGTGAGCACACCTCAGTGCTCAGAGGAGCCAGCAGTGTTTTTTGGGAGTTCACCCTGCCCCAGGTCAGCCTTTCTGTGTGAGGTAGCCCCAGGCTGCAGTCCAGCAGCAGCTCTGGTGTTTGCTGGGAGCACTGGGGACAGGCTGGCTGTGCCTGTTCCTCTTGGAACACTCTGGGGTCACACCACAGAGTCCATGGACAGAGTGTCCAGAAGGCCAGACATGAGACTGGGGAACCCAAAGGTGGCTCTTGAGGGAGGATTGCCATGGGTGTGGTGTGATTTAAGGAATGTGTCCCTGCTCCTCTAGGACTGGGTGTTGATTTGTGCAAGGCTTAGCCTGGCATCAGGAACCTCCTTCCAAATCAGACAAAATTCTTCTGGTCCTATTCCTGTAAAACACCACAGGGTTTTACAGGAATAGGACCAGAAAACCAAAGTTGTTGTGCTTTCCTTCTGCAATTTCTAAACACAGAAGTTGCTCCCAGATAAAACCTGGAGAGACTGCAGTGGAGACCTTTACTTGTTCCATCATGAGGCTGTCTCCTTGTGCCCAGAAGCTTTGGGCTCTCGTCTTTGCCCTTTGTTCACAGGGGCCACAGGAATTTTCATGTGTTTTTGGTGTTAAGTGTTGTCAAATGTGACAATTTGGCAGAAGTTGGGGCATCTGTTGTTGCAGGGCTGGACGTGGTGCCACAGCCTCACTGGCTGCCTGCCTGCCAGCAGCCCAGCAAAATCCCTTTCAAAATAGCACCACTTGGTTATTGAATACTTCTAGCCTTTAATTAAACAGTACTAATGTATTAAATTAAACAATGACCTCTAAAATTTATGTGAAACTTGTTACCTTTTGATGGATCTCATTCGGTTTTGTTTTTATGACTGCATTTGTAAAGCACGTGAAAAAAAAAGCACAGCCCTTGATTTAGGAAAATTCCTAGCTCTTGTCCCTGTTCCATTTCCATTAAAATTTCAGTTTCATTTGGGGTGATAGCACCAGGCTGAAGAAATCAACACTCAGTTTCCAAAAACAAATTGAATGTGATGCTGCCTGCTTAGGTTTATGAACATAAATTACAGCTGTTACTTCTGCCAAGTGCAGGTAATTCCAAAATATGACCCTGGGTGTGTGTTTTTGACAACATACTGTAAATGGCTTCCAGAGGATGCACAATAACAAAGCAGTAATCCTGAATTAATCTGAATGAAGGAAACTTGCCTTCAGAGAAGAGCAGAGCGTGTCTCTCTGCAGAAAACCCTGGAGTTCATTACTGTCTGCTCTGAATAATTGCAATTCATGGATTTCACACAGTTCCTCAATTCCTGCAATTCAGGAAAGGGTTTCAAATTAGCAGTACATTTTTTCAGCCATTAACTCCCTTTCCAGGGGAGAAGTCTGGTGGGGAGGGTTTCCTCTTTTTTAATTGCAGCAAACAGGAGGAAGGAATTCCTCCCACAAGGGAGGTCCAGCACGGACAACACCTGGGAGAGGTGGTGGGGTGGCAAAAGGAGCTGAATTCTAATTACATTTCTTAATGCCTTAAGAAAACTCCTATTTGAATAATGAAGATAAAGCAAAATACTTGAATTTCTTGTCATCAGAAAAGTCAGGTTTCACTGAGGTGCTGACCACAATGCTTTAGTAAAGCCTGAGAGAGTTTCATTTTGATGGCACTGTTGCTCGTATTCTTAATTTATTTTTAAATGGTGCTGCTTTTTCCCGTATGCAGAAGATTTGGATAATGACTCAGTAAATTTTAATTAAATGAGCTGAATATAGTGTGTCTTGTGGAGGGGAGAAAATATAATTCAGAATGGATTCATGAGCTCTGGGCTGAGAAATCGCTCAGCATTGAAGAAAGCAATCTTGTTTCTTGTTAATTTTGCAAAATACGTGATTCTTTTTTTTTTTCTAAAATATCTTTAATAAAGAGCTAAACATTAAAGAGCAGTGGAGTGCAGAGAGAAGTGGAAGCATAGGATAACATGCAGAAGGAAAGACAGAAAATGGGAATTAAATTTATTGGGTGCCTGAGACAGCTCCACCTCCAGATGGATGAATTTTTTGTTGTTGTTGTCTTTTTATCCTCCAGAAAAGGAGGATTAGATGTTTCACCAAGGTTAAATGCTCCTGATGCTGGTTTAACTCACCAAAACCAGAATAAATACTGAAATAGCTGCGACCCAGACATAACCCCTTCCAAGATTTCCTTAATGTTTTATGTATGTACATGATTTTTAATTTTAAGTTTGTACTTGACAGTCACTGCCTGTGGGCTCTGGTGGGTCCTGAGCTCCTGGCTCAAATACCTGACTGGGAGGGGGTTAAAACCCAGGATTTTGTGAAAATGCAGAGCAGCATTTCACCTTTAAACAAACTCACTTTTATTCCAAGATGTTTCTAAACATAACAATACAAAAAAAGATGAGAAGATGCTGAAAAAAACTTCACTAAAAGACTTCCCAGTGCAACCCCCTTAGGAAAACTCCAGTTTTAGCAGCTTTCACTGTGGCCAAGTGATGGCAAATTAAGAGAGGAAGGAAATAATTCCTGATAAAAAATTGCACTGTACTTAGAAGTATTAATGATTTTAGCTTCCCTGCAATTTAAATTAAATATTTTTATTCATTTTGTGTTACAGTTTGAAATGCTGTGATGTGAAAAGTAATACATTTACTTACCAGGATTTTTTTTTTGCTGACTTGCCAGTTAATTAATCTGCTTTAATTGAGTTGGAATTTGATTGATACATTAAAAAACAGTTTTGACCCACTTCTCCACTGTTCCTTTGCACTGCAGTGTTACGAACTGGAAAGGAATGTGTTTGTGTTTATGATCAATAAGGATCTAAAATAGTTGTGGGTTTTTTTGCTGAATAATCTGACAAATGAATTTGTGAGTTTGATGTCTGATAGTTCAGTAACAAAGCATTGCCTTGGGAAGATGGAGAGGTTTGCAGCTGCAGCAGTTGCATTAATGACACATTAATGCACATTCTGGGGCACATTCTGTCTTCCCTCTCTAAATATCAATGTATAAAGAGATACCATTTTTAACTAAGTATAAAATTTCTCTCAAATCAGGAACCCCAAAGTCCTGAAGTTGTTCAATCCTTCTGTTGACCTCAGGGTGTGGGTGTGAGTTAAGGGGGTTTTATTTGACTGCAGAGAAAAAGAATCTCCCCAAACATCAATTTCCCTCAGTTCTGCTCAGGAATTAGTGAGAGATGATGAGTTTGTCAATGATGCTTTGATCTGATGACCAAACAGGTCCTAAATCCATCTCCAGCTGGAATTGAGGTGGATTTAGGACCATCACACCCCCCTGGTCCCTTATAAAGGGATAAAGGTTTTGTGGGGGCATCAGAAAGGTACAGGCTGTGGAAAATGGAATTTCCATGGAAAATTGCTGGCCTTAGAAGAATGTTTGGGAAAAGCACCTGTGGATGCAGGGAGTTCCAAAGGCTGGATTGTTATTTTTGTGTGTCACAGGTCTGGGTCTCTCCCTGGCTCTGTTCCAGCACCGTGTGTGAATATTGAATATTCTAAGTAAACTAAAAGCAGAGTTAATTTAGGGTTTAGGGTGTCCATAGGCTCTGAGCTGCATTTACTGATTTGTAATTGGAAAAAGTGGAGCATTGCTCTTTTTCTAATTTACCAGTAAAGATTTTTATTTCAACTTTAATATTTTTTCTCAAATTGATTTTTTTCCTGTATTTTTTTGCTTTTTGTTTTTAATTTTGGGAAAAAAAAATGATTCTTAATTATATCTGGGTTTTAATGGGCTTTCTGTTTAATTATTTCAGGCAAGCTAGGTTTGCAGATAGCTCAGAGCACTCTAAAAGTGATTCATTTTAATTAAACAATAGACATTTTCAGGTTTATTCCCTGATCCTGCTTTTTCCTTTGTTTGATCTTAGGCTTTGTCAACACTTGGGGTTTCTTTAGTTTTATGTTTTTTCTGTTGGAAATTGCATCAAAGTAGACGAAGCCTCAGCTAGAAAGTGCAGCAGCACTTGCTTGTAACCATAATTGATATATTTTAACACCCTTTTTTGATGTCATCCTAATTACCTATAAAATGTATCACTCATGTCTTTAACACATTTAAAATACCTATAAACCATATGGCACGGTTTAATTAATTTTAAATGTTCCATCTAACATGAAGTGCAGCCAAATATGACTTAGGAATTTTGCAAAACAAGTTAATGAACCTCAGGGAAGTCACTGGTGAGGCACATCCTCCCTTGGAAAAAACGTCTCAGATGCCACCACATCAGCTGAGGTACCTCAGGATGCTTTGTGGTTATAAATGGATTAAACTGCCTATTTATAGCTCTCTTTCTTACCCCAAGAAGATGTTTTTGTCTGTTGTTCTAACAGGGTGACTTGTTATCTCTTGTAATTTGCATCTGCTAATTTCATTATTGCAGCACCTATGCCCAGAGGAAGAGTAGCTCAGCTGCAGCACTGAGAGCTGAAACACCCTCTTTATGGAAATACAAAGTGCAATTTGAACTAATTAAGAAAAAAGTGTTTAAAAGTTGTGTGTAATTCTGTACTGTAATTCCAAAAGTTCTGGTTTTGGAAATTCAGCAGTGCAGCTGTGGCAGGAGTCCAGATTCCTGCTTCCAGTGGTTCAAAACAGCCTCCAAGAGGCTTTGAGGTGAATTTGATGTCAAGGGAAGGGGGCAGTGGAATTCCAGAGCCCTGGGGGACTCCCACTGTGGTTTGCATTTAAGGATGGATCAGAGTTAAGCATGCAGGATAAGATCTCTGAAGCCTTGATGAGCCTTTCCTGAAGGAAATTTCCCCAAAATCCAATCCAAGCCTCCCTGGCCATTCCTCCTGTCCCTTGTCACCTGGGAGAGAAGCACAACCTCGGGTCAGGGCTGTGCAGGCTCCATCCCATGCTGATCCCAGCACAGCAGAGCTCAGCTGGGAGCAGTGACAGGGATCTGCTGACAGCTTTTACCTCAAGAGCATTGGGAAGAAGAGCAGCAGAGGTGTGTGATGAATTCTTTCCTTTTGTAATGAATAAAGCAGCAGGTTAATAACGAGGCAAGTGAGCAGGCAGAACCCTCCCAGCCCTCGTGAGGGAGGGAAGGTGGCAGTGAGAAGTTTGGTGACATTTGCTGCCTTTTCAGCTGGCATTTCCCCTGAAAACTGAGCAAGACTCCAGCTGATGGAGGCAGAGCTTTGCCTGGAGAGGGTTTGTTTGCTGCTCTGTCCATTCTGTAGCTCAGTGCAGGGCATTTCCACATCACCATCCTGCCAGGGTGCTGTGCTCCAGCTTGGTGCCTCTCAGTTGGGTTGATGGGATGTGAGAGAAAAGCTCTGAAGCTCTTTTGACTTGGGCATATCAGGAAAATGGGTGCCTTTTGTTAATTACTGTGGACAGTTCTGTATATATTCAGTTATTTTGCTGCTGCAGGTTGTCTTAAAGTCCCTGCAGCTGTGGATAGAACAGATGGGAGGACAAGAAACAGGGAAAGAGGGAGGCAAATCAGCCTTACATCCCTCCAGTGCTGCTGTCTGGGATGTCACCTCTGCTCTGGGGATCTTCCTGCTCCTCTGTCCCTGTCAGTGCTGTGGGTTTTATTCTGTCCACATCTTTTATAAGCACCGTCCTGCTTTTCCATGCTCTCAGTTGTGGGGGGTTTTATGGGGTAAAGGGAATTTTCTGTCCTGGAAGTCCTTCCACAAAGGAAGTTGATGAACAATCCTATGGAGTTGTCATGGTAATCACAGTTATTTCAAAGTTGCTCTGCAAGATTGCTTGAGGTAAACAACAAAGGAGCTGAAAATCATTCCAGTTTCAATTGGAGCAGCTAAAAATGGTGGAGCTCATGTGGGATTTCTGTCTTTCACACACATACATGTGCCCACATCTCTTTAAAAAATGGTTCTACTGGTGTCCAAAATGATAAGCCCAAAGTAATACACAGTTGGGTTCAGATTTGTTGTGTATTGTCAGTGGATGGTCACACCATTTTCAAACCCCAGGCTGATAATTGTCCTGGTTTCAGCTGGCATGGAGCTCACTTTCTTTGTAAATATTGATAGAGTTTAATACATCCAAGATAACAGTAAAACATTGAAACATTTTGTCTGCAAACTCTGACACTTCTCAAATCTCCTGGTGTTTTTTTTTTAGGATCACACTCTTAAAGGATGGAGGACTAAGGATAGCCAACGTGACCAAGGGGGATGCTGGCAGCTACACGTGCCTGGCCACAAACCAGTTTGGAACAGCCAGGG
The DNA here is from genome assembly GCA_013389925.1 of Aegithalos caudatus. Lineage (NCBI taxonomy): Eukaryota > Metazoa > Chordata > Aves > Passeriformes > Aegithalidae > Aegithalos > Aegithalos caudatus. The sequence continues at coordinate 761,532 of WEIU01010842.1, read as the reverse complement.
GCTCCACCAGCCTGGTGGTTACAGGTGGGTGAGCTGGGACACAGGGGCTGGAACTGGAATTGCACACTCAGGAGCCTGCAGGGATGTGGTAGAATGTAAAGAGCATGAGAAGTTATTTATTTAATGGATAAAGATAAAAGGATAGCTGTTACAGCTCTTTTATTAGTTGAAAAGACACTGAGGGAGTTTTCTGTCTTTGACAAAGATATTTCTCAGATGTGAGGGAGTTCTGAACGCTTCCCTCCCTCCTCTCACGTCTCCAAACACTAAATAGTGCAATTATGCTTTTAAGTTCGTGGGGGTTTTTAATTTGTTATGAAAAAAACATGTCAATCAAAAAAAATCTTCGAGGTAATTTTATATTCCTGTCGAAAAACTGTTTTGCCCAGAAGAGGTTTAAATGCTGTTTGCTTATGGAAAAAGATGTGGTGGAAACTCCAGCTGCAGGGGAACATTCAGGGACTCCACAGGCAGTAGAACATAGTCTTTCAAAAGCAAATTTTGTACAGAACTGTTGTTCAGAGGGATCCTTCCTCCAAGTCATCTATTCCTGGCTGCTGGTTGAGATACTGGATGAAAAGAGCCAGGAGTTTGTGAAGTTTATCTGAAAAATGTCTTCTCTCATAATGTTCTTTTTCAAATATATATTTTTAATACCTGAAAGATTTCCCAAATTCAGAATTATCTAATATACCACTGCATTACCTATCCTTTATATCTCATAGGTCCAAACAGAATTATTTTGTTCAGTGAATTAACAGCTTCATGTTTTCAGCCCGTGCTCCTAAATGATTCATATCCCTTTATATTCAAATAATAGAATTATACACCAAGAATTCATAGAATTAAATTTAATTTTAAAAATATTTACAGTAGCTGAAATTTTTCTCCATTAATGTGATTCTGGAATAACAAACAGCTGTTCTTAATGACACTATTTATGTTCTGTGATGTATGGACCCAAATATCCAGTGTGTTCTTCCTTAAGTGGATTTCCTCCACTTTCTGGGGTTTATTGAGTTCTTCCCTTACTTTCCCCTCTTCATCTGCCCAGTGGCTGCTGCTGCTTGAAAGCACAGTGGGATTGCTGAGAGCCACCCAGCTGTGGGATGGCAATTCCTGCCTGTGGATTCAGCTTGCTGGAGTGGTTTGGCTGCACCCAGCAGGCTCAAATTCACCTCTCCAGTGCCCAGCAGCTCCTGCTGGAACATGCAAGGACACAAAGCTCCAGTCAGCATTCCCAGTCCAGCTGCACCTTTGGAAGTGGCTGTCACCGATCCCATCCAAGGAACGTGGCGGGATATCAGCGGCAGGCAAAGTTCAGCAGTGCAGAAAAATCCAATCACCAATATCTGTGCTCCCTGCAGAGCCCACCAGGATCACCTTGGCACCTTCCAACATGGATGTGACCGTGGGGGAGAGCGTGGTGCTGCCCTGCCAGGTGCAGCACGATCCCCAGCTGGACATCAGCTTCACTTGGTACTTCAACGGCACGCGCACCGACTTCCAGAGGGACGCCCCGCACTTGGAGAGGGTTGGAGGGGTGAGCTGGAAACCTCTTCTCTTCCCTCTTCTGCCCTCTTCTCTTCCCTCTTCTCTTCCCTCTTCTCTTCCCTCTTCTCTTCCCTCTTCTCTTTCCTCTTCTCTTTCCTCTTCTCTTTCCTCTCCTCTTCCCTCTCCTCTTCCCTCTTCTCTTCCCTCTTCTCTTCCCTCTCTCCTCTTTCCTCTCTCCTCTCTCCTCTCCTCAGCACCACCTGATCTTCCAGAGGGTTGGAAAACTGTGGGATCTGTCTGAGGCTGTCTTGCTGCTTTTTTGGGTTTTTTTGTTAGCCATGTGACGTATTAAAGAGTATGGCAGACCAAGCAAATGCCCAGATTCTGGGCAGACTTTCCCCAAAACTGGGGATCAGCAGTGATGACTGGGCTTGTTCTGCAGCAGGACAGGCCTGAGGGATTCCAACAGGATTGCTGCTCCTGCTGCAGGGGATACTCTGTGTTTGTGTTCCAGGCAGCTGGGGAAGGTGATTTCAGTGTCTCCTGGGTGATTTCAGTGTCTCCTGGGTGATTTCAGTGTCTCCTGGGTGATTTCAGTGTTATCTGGGTGATTTCAGTGTCACCTGGGTGATTTCAGTGTCACCTGGGTGATTTCAGTGTCACCTGGGTGATTTCAGTGTCTCCTGGGTGATTTCAGTGTTATCTGGGTGATTTCAGTGTCACCTGGGTTATTTCAGTGTCTCCTGGGCTTGTCCACCCTCCCAAAGGCTGGGTGTGTCCAGGCAGGGATGGGATACCCCATGGAAAGGGGTGCCTGCTGCTGGGGAGCCTCCTGCTGCTTCCCCAGTCCCTTGGGACTCTTCCCAAACCCCCAGAAATAACTGAAATGTACTGTTAACATTTTGCTGGGGTTTATTTCAAGTAACACTATTCTGTTTGAAGCCCCCCTTCTCTTTGTTGAGATGTCTCAAATTGAATTTGCTGAAATCAGTTTGTGTAGGACGTGATGTGCTTGCATTCACTCCTGCTGTTGGGCATTCCCTGAATATCCTCTTCCAATCAAGGAGATGGATTTTAGATTGCTTTTGACTCAACTTTTAATTTATTGTAAGCAATCAGCACTGAATTGTCCTGCAAACAACTTCCATCTGTGCTTTCATAGAAGACCAGGCACACACATGGAAGGGAATCAGGCAGAATTGGCTTCAGCTTGTGTTGAATAAAGAACTGAGACATTGTAATGCTGAAACAAAGAAAAAATAACCAAATGTTTTGAAAGGTTCATGGTTTTTTCCAAGACTAAAATAAACTTTGTGTCTTTGCCTTTCTCCTAAACTACTGTTTGCCCATGAATCAGTGGCCAAAGTAGCTGAAAATGCCCACAGATTTGGGTTCTGTCCTTGAAGGAAATGCTACTTCTCCAGAAAATTAAAATTTAAAAATTAAAATCTGACTGAGGCTTTTTCCACCTGGAAAATTTAACTGGAACTGACTTAAGGCAGTAATTCAGCTGACACAAAGAGATCTTTTTTAAGGGACACTGTCTAGCAAAGATTTAATATCAAGTTCTCTGTTCAGTGGTGTAGAAAACAAACAGTGCACGAAGAGCCCTAATGTGATAGGAAGTTACAGTTTCATTCAAGTTTTATTTCTGTTTTCCCATAATCCAGGAAATAACCACATGCTGTGATCTGACAGAGAACAACAGGGAAAAAAGACTAAAGATTAAATACTCAGTGAATAGCAAAGAATAGAACTTGGGCTTGTAAAATGGGAAGTTTAGCCTAGAATGTGCAACCTTTAAATGAAAGTGCTCACAATAACCTGGAGGATGGGCTGAATTCAGCTTTGTCTTTTACACATTTCAATTCCTCAGAAATCTGTCATGACTTGATTACAAGTTCTAGATAAAAGCACAGTGAATTCTGTTTAGAAATCAAATGGGTATTGGCCACAGAAAACATTATTTTTAAATTATTTTAGGGCTTTGAGACAAATGGCCACAGGGCACTGAGGTTACTTGGGGTTCCAGGCAGGAGATGCCTTCCCAATATGAGCTCTCCATGTTGGAACTCATTTCTCCCAAAAAAGGGACATTACCTCATGGGTTTTTTTGGGAAAACACTCCCAAACAAGCCTGGAGCTGCTGATGAGCACTAATTTGCTGCCCTGCAATGCAGCTTTTGAGCAACTTCACCTTTTTGGTGGATTTCTTTTCCCTTTGCCAAGAAAGCATGAGTCTGCAGGGGAGGTGTATTTGCATTAATGAGTGTTCTGTGTCCCCCAGAGTGCCTCAGGGGATCTGATGATCAGGAACATCCAGCTGAAGCACAGTGGGAAGTACGTGTGCATGGTGAAGACTGAGGTGGACAGCGTGGCCTCTGCTGCCGACCTCATCGTGAGAGGTACAGCCCAGCCCAGCCCCAGGATCACCTTTCCCACCTTATTTTATATTTCTGGCTATAGATTTGACTGATGTTTGAGGTTACAGACCCAATCCATGCCTTCAACAGTGTGATGAATGGCTGTGATGTCATTCTGACTTGCAGTTAGGGAGGATTACAGCTCAGGTGAAGTCTGATTTTTCCCAGAGAAATTAGGAGCTGGAGGTTGTAACAGTGACTGCACATCTTTTTTCCCTGCCAGTCCTTCAGGTCACTGCCAAGAGGGAACTCACTGGCAGCTCTGATGCAGTTGGAGTTGCTGCCTGTGCAGGCTGAAGTGTTGGGAGCTCCAGAATCCTTCCTGTGAAATGGGCAATTCTGCCAGAGCCCAGGAGAGGCTTTGTCCTAGGGTTTAAAGCCTATAATGCAGGATTATTCCTTTTCATTCCGAGCTGGAATGCTCACGGTTGAGACAGAATTGTGGCTTTCTTTGCTGATGGTACAGCCACATTTATTGCAAGGTAAAAGCTTTGATCTAGAAAAGCACATTATGTGATCAGCACTTACTCAATGTATTTTAAAATATGTCAGGTATTTTCTCATTGTTAATGCAGTATTACTCATTTCAACCCCATTTGCTGGTTCAGGTGAGACAAAACCCAACATTTTGGCCAGGAAATGCCCAGAATGAGGATTTTTCCAGAAGGCAGCAGGAAGTTGGTCTGACTGAATTGCTGCTGGGTGTTCTGGTCAGATGTGCTGAAAAATTGTTCCAGTGCCTTGTCAGTAAAGAAGTTGTAGGTAAAAAAATTCCAGACTACATAGATGTATCTGTAGATTGAAGAGGACATTTAGGACTAAAGGAAGAGACATTGGAAAGACAGAGGGATGTGCTGAACAAAGGTTCTTGGTAAAAAAACAAACAACTCAGTCATCTGTTCTGCCCCTGAGAGTATTTCAGGTTGAAATTATCAAAGTCTAGTGAATGTAAAACCAGAATTACAAGTGGTTCTTATTCCAGTCTGAATTGTTTTCCTCCTCCCTGAGGAAGAAAGAAGGGGAATCCATCCTGCTGGAAGTGATTCCCAGTCTGCTTCAGGGCTTCACCCAACTCTGCCTGGTTTCCCATTTGCTTCCAGGCTCTCCTGGGCCCCCTGAGCACGTGAAGGTGGACGAGATCACGGACACCACTGCCCAGATCTCCTGGCAGGAGGGCACAGACAACCACAGCCCCGTGACCACCTACACCATCCAGGCCAGGACTCCCTTCTCCGTGGGCTGGCAGAGAGCCACCACAGGTGAGCACAATGCCCAGGATCTCTGGGAGTGTCTCTGTCTTAGTTTGGAAAGACAGGTGTCTGCCAGGGAAAGGCACAGCTTCCCTTGGAATGGAGCATGTAAACTCCCTCCCTCTGAATTACTGTAATTTTGAAATTAAGGGGCTTTCAGGCAAAGGAATGGGAATGGGAATAACGGTTCTTTACTAGGAATATTAAAAATACAAATGTAGTAGTACGAAAAAGCAAATGAACAAAAAAAAAAAGAAAAAAATGCTGACAGAGTCATAATAACCTGACAGCCTGTTGGTCAGGGTGTTGGGAGCAGTCCAGTTAAGTCTGCAGTGACAGATGTGGTTCTGTTGGATTGGAGATGATCCTGGAGAAGGGTCCAGTGGTGCTGAGATGGGTCTGGTCTCCCTCTGGGTATCCAGTGCAAACAGGCTGTGCTGCTGTTCTGAATCTCAGATTTTTATCTGGGCATGCTTGGCTCCTCCCACTGGGTGGAGCCTCTCCCAATGCTTGGCTCCTCCCACTGGGTTGAGCGTCTCCCAATGCTTGGCTCCTCCCACTGGGTGGAGCCTCTCCCAATGCTTGGCTCCTCCCACTGGGTGGGGCATCTCCCAATGCTTGGATCCTCCCACTGGGTGGAGCATCTCCCAATGCTTGGCTCCTCCCACTGGGTGGAGCATCTCCCAATGCTTGGATCCTCCCACTGGGTGGGGCATCTCCCAATGCTTGGCTCCTCCCACTGGGTGGAGTCTCTCCCACAAGGATGATGTAATTGTATCAGGCATGCAGTGAGCCTGGATGGCCCATGAACAGCAGATATCCCCTGGAGGGAGGATGGGTCCTGGAAGGGATAAGGAACACTGCCCCAGCTGGTTTTAACAGCTGCCCCCTCCAGCCCAGAGTTGTGAGGAATGGGCCATAGAAGAAGAAAAAAAAAAAACCAAAAAACAACACCTCCCCAGCTGGTTTCAGCAGATGATAATAGAATACATACTTCTGGTTATGCTTTTATTGCAACCCAAGACACTCTGGCACCATGTTCCTGAATTTCCTTTTCCCTTTCTCTTCCCCAGTTCCGGATGTGATCGACGGGAAAACCTTCACAAGCACAGTAGTGGATTTAAATCCTTGGGTTGAATATGAATTTCGTGTAGTTGCCAGTAACAAAATAGGAGGTGGAGAGCCTAGTTTGCCCTCAGAAAAAGTAAGAACTGAAGAGGCAGGTTAGTGGGTCCTTCTATTTGTTTTTAATTCAAAAATCTTGAGTATTAACGTGGAAAAGGAATGTTCATATCTTTGGCTCTTTGCAAACAAGCTTGGGATTGCCATTGGGGATAAAAGCCTGTCACAAGTTTGTTCATATTTTTTCATTTAGCTGTGGGACAGTTTGTGTTGCATTGCTGAACATAACTAAAGTATAACATCTAAATCCATTTAAACTGCATTTACTGTGCCAAAACTTGCCAGTTCAGGCTGTGCTGCAGAGTCTGAAGGTATTAATGGATGGAAGGAGGTTAATTTTGACAGGGGTTTTTCATTCCTGGTGTTTGATCAGTGAAACCCTTCCATGTAACAAGCATGTGCCCCAGAAGAACCCATCAGTTATAACCCCAGTTCACTTGGAATGAGGCCATTTCCCAATTTATCTGCATAACATCCCTGGAAGTGTTCAAGCACGTGGAATTCTGAGCAACGTGGTCTACTGGAAGATTTGGGGTCTCTTCCAACCCAGGCCATTCTCTGAGTTCACTCTAGAGAAATGAAGCTTGTCTCCAGTTTTTAGAAGTCCCTAAACACAGCAGATGTGGTGTAACCTGTGAGCTGCTGGGGTTCTCCAGGTGCTCAGGGGAACCCCAGCCTGGCCCGGGGCTGGGGCACTCCAGTACTGCCCCTCCTACCCCAAAAACATTCACCCTGACTGCAGAAGGAGTGTGAATGTGGGTTAAACTCAGGGCACAGGGGTGGGGTGGTGTGTTCTCTTGTCTCTACTCCATGCAGACATCTCTGCCTTTCCTTTCCGCAGTTCCCGAAATTCCCCCGTCTGAGGTCAGTGGGGGAGGAGGCAGCAGATCTGAGCTGGTCATAACCTGGGATGTAAGTTTGCTGGGGAGAAGTTTCCTCCACAGAATATTTTCCTTTTTATTTTTTCTCTCTGCTCTCTCTGGGTTTCCCTGGCTGCAGCAGCTCCTCCTGTGGGGTGTGCCCGTGCTCTGTGTGTGGGGTCAGCCCTGCACGCTGGCCTTGGATCTTTCACTCCCACGTGTCCCTGTGCTGATGGAAATCCCCAGGGAATTCAGTCTGCTGGGATTGCTTCTCTTCTCAAACAAATATTCATGCTGAAAAGGAGGCAGGAGGGCAGGGCAAGAGGGAAGGGGAATGGTTAAGCCAAAGAATTGGGCTGTGCAGTGCAGATTTAAAGTTCTTGCTTTCCCAGCATTAAATCTGGATACACATGCTAACCAATACAATTTATATTATGTATCCCTTTTTTAATGATTTAAAGAACTGTTAATATTCTCTTCCTAGCATTGACTACTCAGTGTGGTTATCTAATCATAATCACATCAGAAGAAGGTTTAAGCCTCTGTATGAAGCTGGTATTGGATTCTCTAATAGCTGACCAAGCAAATATTCATTTTTTATGAACTGTGGATTGATGAAAGAAAAGTTGTATTTACTGAAGAGTGTCTTGAAGCAGAATACTTAGTGAAAACTAGAAATCATACCTGAAAATTGTTCCCTTCTTGAAATGCAAACCTTAAAACAGGTTGAAGGGAGCACATTTTGCTGTGCTGTACTGTTGGATTATACCTTTTTCAGAGCAAGAGATGGGGCAGCTAGGAGGCATTTTAAAAACTTTTATTCCATTTTCAGTCTCATATGAAGAGTGAGACAATACAGATGTTACAATTCACTCCATAACAATCAGAAGCTAAACTATTTTGTAATTCCAACACATTATAAGCATTTCTTGGCCTATCAGCTTTTGCCACATAATGCTGTTAATACCTTAAGGCCAATCATCTAAAATTATCCCTCGTGGCTCCTACTACAATGCATCTTTCTCAGTTCTATTTCTCCAAAGTACCTATTTGCTTTGAGAATTCTCTACAGATCCATTTCCCAGAGTTAACTGGCCGAGGCTTTGATGCCAAGCAGAGTGCCCAGCACCTGCACCATGAGCCACGTCCATGAATTCCTCGGTGCCCAGTGGGCTCACAGGTCCGTGCTGTTCCTTCCCAGCCCGTCCCTGAGGAGCTGCAGAACGGGGAGGGCTTTGGGTACGTGGTTGCCTTCCGTCCCTCGGGCACCACGACGTGGATCCAGACCGTGGTGACGTCCCCCGACACCCCCAGATACGTCTTCAGGAACGAGAGCATCCTGCCCTTCTCGCCCTACGAGGTCAAGGTCGGGGTCTACAACAACAAGGGAGAGGGGCCCTTCAGTGCTGTCACCACGGTGTTCTCAGCTGAGGAAGGTACAGCCTCCAGCCTGGGGGTTTCTTTCCTTCTTTTCCTTCTTTTCTTCCTGTTAGAGCCGGGGTTAAAGCGCTGGAGTCGCAGTTTCATGCTCGGACTCAGTGTTTATTCATTCTTGCCTATAGCAGAGTCTCACGAGTTGTGAGCTCTAACAAGGTGGAAAATGGATGTCTCTAACTCTTTCCAAGGTCTCCTTAAGCATGAGCTATCCAGTAATGAGATGACACCTCTTTATTTATACTTTTAACCCAATAACTGACCACTCGTGTCCGCAATGTGGACCCTTTCACACAGTTAGAAAAAAACCACCCAAAACCATGAGGAAGAAGGTGAAAGAGGAGGAACTTACCCTACACCCTAAAACCTCTATGTTGCCCCATATATATTACTATATACTAAAATCTTAGAGCTTAAGATTTTCACTCTGTGATATTACACACTTCTATTTAAACTCCACACCCACAATCCCAGTGCTATCACCCAATTTTGGAAGCCTGTTCCACGGTTTCAGGTCAAATGTAGTCCTTGCTTGAGGGTCAGTGCCTTTTAGCACAGAAAGCCTGAAATTCTCAGCCTCCAGGGTTCCAACAGAGCCACCCCAAGCCCTTCCAGCAGCTTTTCCACCAGGGAACCCAGCAGCAGCTCAGGGGATGAGGAACCAGGTTCATTCCCACAGTCACCTTTCCCTCATTTATTCCCCAACACAGAGCCCAGCACGGCCCCCTCGGGAGTGTCTGCCACCAGCCTGTCCTCCTCAGCCATCCAGGTGTCCTGGACAGCCATTCCCTGGAAGATGAGCAATGGAAGGCTGCTGGGCTATGAGGTGAGTCTGTGGAAATAAAAATATTTCAGCGAATCAGCCCTGTTTGGTAAATAAAACCCACTTCTCTTTCTAGAGGGCCATGGGCCAGAAGGGTCATGCAGGCTGCAGCACAACCACAGATTCACCCCAAATCTTGCTCTTCCTGCCCACATAAAGCCAGAAGAAGGATAATTTTTTTATGTCTTGTTAAAAAAAACCCCACAGAATGAAGTTGTTTTTTGCTTCTTGTGCTGATAGATAGTCATGTGCCTGACATAACTCCAAACTAACATGTTTTTCAGAATTACATTTACTTTCAAAGAAACTTCTTTGTAAGGTACATTTTTTCTGAGCTTAACTTGTTTCCTTCTTAATGAAGTAATGGTTTTCCTCTTGCCATTCTTTAGTTCAAGCAAGATCTAATATTTCAGTTGCCTTTTTCCTGCAGTCACACTGAAAAGAGCAGCAAGCGTGAGAAGCAGATGGATAAGAATATTTTATTTTTGCACAGTAGACATATTGCTGAAACTTTAATGTATTTCTACCTTTTTCAGCTGAAGGAAAAAAAAATGCACTTAAAAGAGTCGAGTACAACGCTGTGGGTCAACAGCCCACTCCAGGCAAGATTTAAATGGTTTTGTTTTTTTATCTCCTAGGTTAGGTACTGGAATAATGACCAAAAAGAAGAATCTTCAAACAGAGTAAAAGCAGCAGGGAATGAAACATCAATAAAAATTACAGGATTGAGGAGCAACTTGGCTTATTACACAGCTGTCCGTGCCTACAACAGTGCTGGGGCAGGGCCCTTCAGTGCCACTGTCAATGCCACCACCAAAAAACCACGTGAGTACCTCATTTTAATGTGGGGAGAGGCATAAATGGGTGTGTAGCAGCACTTGGAGGGGAGAGAAAAACAGTGGCATTCCTGGGAATCACAGTTTGAGTGACCTAAATCTCAGTGTTACCACACGAGTCAAGCACAGAGCTCTTCTTCAGCAGGGTGAGTGAAACCCAGCCATTCCAGGGGAGCCCAGGGAAAATCTGTAATTTCTGCACAGAGCCTTTATAATGCTGCTAATGACTGGGAGAAATTGAAAAGAAAAATCTCTGTCATTTAGAAGGGGAGGAAAAAAAAAAAAAAAGAGAGAGACTTGTTGAATTTTTCAGTGTTCTATAACATATTTATAACCTCTCTGGGGCATGGCTTTTGAAATGCAATGAACCTCATGGAGTTCATGCAAAACAATCCTTCATGTCCACTGTTTCCCCTTGAACAAATTGCACACGAGGCCACTCTGCTGCTGCAGAGGCGAAATTAAGCTGGAGAACTGATTGTCAAAGGCTGCACTAATTTTTCTACAAGTGGAAATATTTTTAGTGTGCTCCTCCATTGTAATACAGCTCAGAATCAGGGTCCTCAGTCTTGAAGTGTTTCTGTCAGAGGCACAAGAACATACAATTAAATCTGTCTGAAGGGTCAAATTCCCTGCAATAGTCATTAACATCTCCCCAGCAGACAGAGTTGTAGCATTAATATTATGAAATAAGCTAGTTTATCAGAAATTATTATATGCAAAAATGAGTGTCAGTCTGTCACTGAGGACTAAACCAACTCAGATTTGCCAGAGTTTAAATGTATTATATGCACAATTACTGTGAACTGGCTGATCTGGAGTGACTCACTGCCTGCAGCCTGGACTGGACATGAGAAAAGGAATTTTTTTATAATTAACCATCTTTGTGGCTGCTCCACTAGAGGTGGTGCCAGGCTGGTCAGCTCAGGGATTTTCAGTCCATTATTTTTAGTGTGCCTTTTCAGTCCTTTTTTAGTGTGCCTTTTCAGTCCTTTTTTAGTGTGCCCCCCACTTTTGGGTGTGTGATTGAGATCCTGATCTCACTGGTGTGAACAGGATCTGCCTCAGGCCCTTGGGCAAGCTGCTGCTATTTGGAATAATTAAAAAGGAAAATTAATTGCATTATGTCCATGGATCTTTCTGGTGAATAAGGAGAGCAAAACCATGTAATGTCAGTCTGAAGATTTTGATAAATTAGTTGAATGGCTGAGAGAAATAATTCTCTGCGCTGTTGCAGTAGAAACTGATTTTTCATTCAAATGTGTGATTTTTAATCAATCCCGATTTGTAATTTAATTTGAATGTTTGTGATTGGTGTGAAGGGTTTGCATTCCCCCACAGAACCTGCCAGGTACAACTGAGAAACTCTTGCCATATCAAGAAATACAAATAGTTCAGTTCTACTGTCAGGGTATTTCAAAATGGAAACTGAGCCTTTGACAATTAAAATACCTTTGCTTTTAAATTTGAAATATGCATGTTTACAGCCCAGAATAACAAGTGGAGGTTTAAATATTGCTATGCAAAATGCCAAGTAGGTGGGGAAGACTTGCCTAATTTGTTACAATTATTTCATATTTAGTGAGTGTTAAAATAAAACCCGGTGTTCTGTGCATCAGCTCTTGATTCTGAGGGATGCTCCTGTGTGAGAGCAGCTCTCAGCACCTGAGCAGCTCAGAAATCCCTGCAGCTCCTTGGACATGTCCTGATGTGACTTCATGGATCAGGACCTGCCACAAGTGAAGTGTTCAGCACTGGTGATTGCTGGAGATTTTGGTGTCTGCAGCACACTGAGCCTTCTGAATCCACAGACAGAGGCTTACAGCTTTTACAGATAATTATTCTTCATTTTTTTTCCACGTGTCATCTTAATATTTTGTTGTGGATTTCAAGGATGACTCATTTCCTTTGAAACTCAGCTGTAATATCCCAGTGTGAAAACGATTCATACATGCTGTAACACTTCATTCTCAGGAGTGAAACTATCTCCTCTTACATTTACAAGAAGTGGTTATTATTAGAACATCAGGTTAAATCTTCCTCAGCACATAGAACAAGACAAATAGTGGGAAAAAAAAATAGCTGTGGGTGGTTGGTTGACTTTGGAATAATTTTTTTTTTTGAGCCTCACGAGATTTTTTTTCTGTATTTTGAGTATAATCAGGTGGGTTTTGATCTGACTGCTTATGGAGAAAAGGCAGGGAACTTCCTGTGTGAAAGAATTGAGAAGAGGAGGGAGAAAAAAGGATTAAAAAACCCATAAGCACATGGAAACAAGTGTTCAAAACCTCTCTCAGTGCTTAAAGCTGGAGCCTCCAGTCTCAAAGCTCAGTCCACCTAAGCAGCATTTGCCTCCACTAGGTGACAGCAACAGTAAATTGTTTTCCTTAACACATTTAGAAAAGATTTTAATCATTGATTTGTGTCACTGCAGCACCCATTTTCTGGGAAGCCAACCTGAGGTATTTGAGGAGGTTTGTACTTCCCTGAAAGCTTGGCAGCTCCAAGGTACCTGAAGGGGCAGAGCCCAAAGCATGCAGCTGCTTTGCAAATAACAGGCTGGGTTGGTAAATGAACAAAAAATCCCAGCAGATCTCCTTGGCCAAAGCCCACTTTTGGCACAGGCTCAGTTCAGAACCACAACTCAAGTTGGAAGAACCAAGAAAAAAAAAACTTCAAATATTTTGAATAACAAATATCTTAAAGTAAATCAGCATAGTGGGTAAATGTGAATATTGACTGAGACTAAATTTGTCTAATGATCTATTGTGAAGAATTTTCTTGTTCTTGGCACTGTACTAAAAGTAGAAATTGTCTGTTACCATCATCAGAGTTTGTTCTAATTAATCACCCATGTCCTAAGGCACATGCTTCTATCTGGCTCTATTGAATGAAGGACCAACAACAGATATTTCAGCTTCAGAAACAACATTTTTGTGCCATCCTGGCTTTTTCCTTCCTTCTGTTTTTCGAATTTAGCCCCTGAACCATGACGTGCACAGAGAGGAGCCTGCACTGGAGCTGCTCCTGCATCCCAAATGTGATGGCAGGCAATTACCTGAGCTGGTGAATCAATCACCAATGCCAATTAAATTAACATCATGCTTTTGTTGTGTGTTTGAAGCCCCCAGCCAACCTCCAGGAAACGTGGTGTGGAATGTCACAGACTCCAGAGTTATCCTGAGCTGGGAGGAGGTCAGAGCCATGGACAACGAGTCCGAGGTCACGGGGTACAAGGTCAGTGGGGGCAGAGCTGGGAGCAATCCAGAGCTGATATTTCCTTGTCTCTCACCCCTAAACCATTTCACTGGGGTCTCCTTTTTAGGGATTTAAATCATATTCTAACAGTGTCTCACCATTAATGTCCCCTAACCCCTTTTTCATCCCCATGCTGGCATTGCTCAGCTCTTGGGATCCCACCCACCCCTGGATTGTAGAACATTTGAACACTTATTTTAAATGTGTAACACTTAAAATTGATAATTAAAACACCCAAATTGATAAAACTTTGAAAGAAATCAAAAAGATTTAGCCTGATGGATATAGTTTCCACTGGTGGCCAGGTATATTTATAATACTTATTATTTATTAAACTGATATTTTGAAACCCTTTCTCCTCTTACCTGTTGTGGGCCATGCTCATTTCCCTGATAGAAATTACACCATTGTATCTGCTCTAAATCTGATCAGCACACAAAGGTAGAAGTGTTCAAATGTATCATAAGTGTGTGTAAAAGAATAGCTGAGGATGCTCCTGATAAGCTCTGTACAGCTGGATCCCAAATGATAGATTCCTGAATAAAAGATTTAGGCTGAAGATCTGATTACCCACCGTGTTGTATTGGCAAGAAGTACAGGTTTACAGCTTGTTCCAGTGTCCCACCACCTATTATATAAAAAAATAACAGTATATAATATGTATTGTCATCCATTGTGCCATTTTAAATTAAATCTGGAATGAAAAGCTTTGATTGACATTCCCTTCTTCCTTTAAATGCAATTCCACCCTGGAATATTAACCAAAAATCAGCTCTTCTCTTTATGCCATCACTTGTAAAACCCAGAGCTGCTGTGTTGGAGACAGGGCAGTGCCAGAGCAGATCTCAGGTGTGTGTGTGTGTGTTACTACAGGTGCTGTACAGGAGCAGCAGGGCAGCTCTCAGGTGTGTGTGTGTGTTATTTCAGGTGCTGTACAGGACCAGCAAGCACATCTCAGGTGTATCTATAATTCCAGGTGCTGTACAGGACCAGCAGGCACATCTCAGGTGTGTTTCTAATTCCAGGTGCTGTACAGGACCAGCAGGCACATCTCAGGTGTGTTTCTAATTCCAGGTGCTGTACAGGACCAGCAGGCACATCTCAGGTGTGTTTATAATTCCAGGTGCTGTACAGGACCAGCAGGCACATCTCAGGTGTGTTTCTAATTCCAGGTGCTGTACAGGACCAGCAGGCACATCTCAGGTGTGTTTATAATTCCAGGTGCTGTACAGGACCAGCAGGCACATCTCAGGTGTGTTTCTAATTCCAGGTGCTGTACAGGACCAGCAGGCACATCTCAGGTGTGTTTATCATTCCAGGTGCTGTACAGGACCAGCAGGCACATCTCAGGTGTGTTTCTAATTCCAGGTGCTGTACAGGACCAGCAGGCACATCTCAGGTGTGTTTCTAATTCCAGGTGCTGTACAGGACCAGCAGGCACATCTCAGGTGTGTTTATCATTCCAGGTGCTGTACAGGACCAGCAGGCAGGGCGGGGTGCAGGTGCTGAGCACGGCGGGCACCACGGCCGAGCTGTGGCTGCAGCTCCAGGACGATTATTTCATCGAGGTCAGAGCCACCACCGAGGGGGGAGATGGCAGCAGCAGCGAGCAGATCCTCATCCCCAGGCTTGCCAGTAGGTCCAGCCCCTTGGCTTTGTCCCAGCTTCTGTTTGCTTCCTTTGGTGCTGGGGGGAAAAGCTAAAATTAATGCCTAAACCTCGTGTGGTAATAATGTAATAAAAGGGAAAGCAATTAAAAGTCTTCATGCCCTTATGCATGGCAAACTCCATTCTACTGAACTGGTAAATTACCATGGAGATTGGTATTAAAAATGTTAAGTTTTTAACTTTTTTTCTCTTTTTTTTTTTAAAACAAACCCTATTACCTTGAAAGTAGACTCACAGGATCATTAAGGTTGAAAAAGACCTCCACGATCATTGAGTCCAACCTTTGATCAAACACCACCTTGTCAGCTAAACCAGAGCACTAAAACCAGTCATGATCACTGCATTTTGCAAGACATCTCTGTAATTTTTAAATATTTTCTGTATTGTTGTAGATCCCTAGTGCTTGTAAGAAAAAAATGACAGTAATTTTTTGCTTAGCATCTAGGAAAAGTAATAATGTGGCACAGCACATACTTATGCTTTCATTTAATCCCAAATTCATTTTTTTCCTTTGTCACAGGTATGGATGCAAGAGGTTCTGGCCCATCAGTCTTGAGTACCTTCACTGTCTCCAGCTTCTTAGCAACAATATTTTCCTTGACCCTTAATTCCTTGTTGTGCTGATACATTTGCATTTGCTGGGAAAAAAAAACAAAAACAAACACAAACAAAACTGGTTACTAAAGTGCTTTTTTTAAAAAAAACAACTGCAGTGGTTAATGCATGTTTTTTCTTCTATCCTGACGTGTTTTTAAATTCTTTCTATTTCACTGTAAGTTGAAGTAAAAATACCATGTAAAGTTTAGCAAATCCTTTAAAAAGGAATCTAAAATGCCTTAATACTTGAACCAAAGGAGTTTACATGTCACATACTTCAGATGCAGTGTAAGAGAGAGGGGGAGGGATGGCACTGTGAGGTCAGGGCTATGAGGGAGAGGGAGAAACTCCATTTTTTGCAGCAACCCTGAATTGCTGGGTCTGTTGTGCATTGTTAAAATAGCATTTGGCACGGGAAAGATTTGAAATCAGAGCTGTGGCTGTTACCAGAGGTGCCACAACCACCACGTGGCTGCCCCCAAGGCAGTGCCATCACCCAGGAGTTTGGATCATTTTCCTGCTGCCCTTTGTGGGAAAGAAATGGAAAGAAAATCCCAAAAGAAATCTCCAAAGAAATCCCATCCTGGAGCAGGGCAGAGGCAGGGCCTCCACTGCTGCTCCTGAGAAATGATCTCCCAGCTGTGTGTGAAGGAGCTTTGTGCACCTTCATCACTAAATTCTGAAATTCATTGCCTCCTCTTCTCCCCCTCCCCTTTCCTCACCAGGTTCTGTGTTCACAGCCCAATTCTCCCACCCTGAGGATGATTTTGATTTCCCTCCTGCCAGTGTTGGAGGAGCTGGAGGTCCCAGCTGGCAGCACTGGCACCATGGCCTCAGGAGGAGGTGATGTGCTGCTCCCAGACCTGCAGCCCCAAATTCTGCTCATTTCTCTGCCACACTGCACTGCAAACACCCTGAATTCAGATTTACAGTCACACCTCCCCTTCCTGCTGCTCCTTAACCAGTTCTGAACTCTCCCACCTGCTCTGGCTCTCAGCTGCACCCCACTGCTGTCACATGAGTCTGGGGAGTTCATGGCAATACCAGGATGTAAAAAATGGTACAACAACACTTCAGACTTGCTGTTGTACACAAATCTGTGCTTTCTTTCATGGCAGTAAATTAAAGATACATTAAGCCTGGTTCATCTGACTTCTAGAGTTGTGGCTTCAGTCAAATCAGCCTTTTACACCTTTTAGGGAGGTCACAGCATCCCTGTTCCAGCAGGTGTTCACATGACATAAAGCATCTCCTCTTAAAGAATGGGGGGTTCTTTCATTTCACAATACTTTTACAACACACAGAACTACAAAGGGAGAACCAGGATTAATAAAATTATGGTAGCAATGTAGAAAAAAAAAAATACCTTGATATGCATTCAGCTGGCAAATGAGCTGCTGAGCTCCAGATGAGACAAAGTGCTGCTGAGGAAAGCAAGAGCTGTAAATACTGTACATAGAGAGCTATAAATGAGTTAAAAATTAGTTGCTTTTCCATGTGGCTGACCAGTGTTGTTTTCAGACACTTGCAAACAGGGAGGGGGGTGGGTGGGACATGGAAATCCAGGTGTTCCTAGTGAGTAAATAGTTATATTTCATGCAACAAAAGGTGACTCTTTCTCTTGTTTCACAAAATTCTAGTCCAGGTTCCTGTACTGCCCGTTTTTCATGCGCTTACATTGTATTATTATTTGATTTCTAGTTCTATATCTCCATGAGATATGTACCCAGTACCTTGTTTCATATTGAAAAGGCTGAAATTTATCCTTGAACTTCCAGTTGTGTGTGTATCCTATGGTTATCTGTATGCATTCTTTTCTATTGCTCTAATAAAATATTTATTACATTGAGGGATAATAGAGTATCTCAAAGTGTTATTGCTTGTTCCTGTTACATGTTTGCACACGTTGGGGGTTTAATAAATCTAAAAAAGGTGCTCAGGCTCCTGAGCTCCACCTCTGCCTACAGCAAAAATCCACCTCCATTTCCCACCTATCCAATCAGGCTGTTTCCTCTTCCCTAAAGTGGGAAAAAACCCTCAATTTAATTATACTGAAGAAGAGTTAGTTTTTTATAATAATTTATTCAGTGTATCACTATTTAGCATTAAATTGCAGGTCCTGTTGGCTGCTGCAGTTGCCTGTTCCTTACACACTGCAGCTTCCTGATAAATCAGAGATTTCCCAGCACTAAAACATTTTCCTTGGGAACACAGGCACAGCACAACTATTTATTTTAAGTTTTTAAAGTGTGGCTGCTTCCTGCCTAATAGGGAGCTGATCCAGGTGCTGCAATAAGGATTAATAATGATCCCAACAAATCACAGGTGTTTACACAGGACTGAAAGTAATTTTTCTTAAGTAAATCAGGTTTTTTTCCTTTCAAATGGTTGTAGGTGGACACTCCTGCCTTACTCTGCCTCCCCCAGTGTCCAGATTAGTCTTCCTTCAAACTGATCTTTCTTCCTCATGTCATGTTAATTCAGCTCAGGGTTATTTGCATTAATAGAAGTGTCTTGGTGAGTTACTAAAAAACAAGCTGGCATTGGGAAAGTGCAGGAGGAAAAGGTGGAGAGGCAGTAAGGGATGATCCTACCTCCTGCAGGCATTTCCAGAGCAGCTCCTGTGACCATCCAAAATGAGCAACTCAGTCCTGGAGTGAAAAAAGGAAAAAAAAAAAAATGAAAAATGTAAATAGAGTCACTTATACAACAAGAACTGCAGGTGGTGGGGGAAGGTGGTTCTGCCATTCCATTGGACTTGGGCTTCCCCAAAATAACCAGCACTTTGTCACAACTAACATTTGAAATCTCATAAGGGAGAATGGTAGGCTTCAATTACAAGTTTTAAAAATTGCATTCTTTTCAATTCCCTGTCCAAAACCAGAGCTGTATTCTAAAGCCTGAATTGCTCAGAGGTACTTGGAGTAAGAATTTCTTTTAAAAACCCAACTTTTCCTTTGAACAGTTTACTGTGGGATATGTTACAAACACGCAGGATCCTTTATGAATACAAAATGAGTTAAAAACCAATATCACTTCAGGCTGAAGAAATATTGGAGATCTCCATTTTCCACTTAATTTGCCTTTCAGTGGTGGCAGGCAGACGTGGGCAGTGCCTGCCAGGTTCTATCTGTTATGTCTTAATAACAGGCAATAAAGCAAGCTGTCCAGCATGAGGGAGTGCATCCATCTGACAGCTCTGAAATAAATAACAATGGAATATTGTGAAAATAAAATGAGTTTGTAAACAGGCCCCGGCTCTCTTAGGGGAAACAACCGCCTCGATTGTTTTATGCTAATGCTGTGAACTCCTGCAAAGCAATAAAAAGGGATGTGTTGGGCAGAGATAGGCCTGAGTGCACCTTGCTGCTGCTTTATCAGGGCTGATGGATGAAAAGAGGCACTTGGAGCCTGGGAGCTGCCAGGGATGGGAGATGTGGGGCACCCTGGGCAGCTCCAGGGAGCAGCCCTGTCCTCTGAGAAAAGATTTCCTGAGCATCCCACAGGGCACGAGGCCAGGGTGTTGCAGGGTTATTGAAGCCTTGCCTTTGTCTTGGCAGTGTTTCCCCAGGTGGTTTAGGGTGTGGACACCTCCAGGCATCCCCTGCAGGGCAGTCCTGTGCCAGCTCTGCCACCTTCTCCTGCAAGGCTCCTGTCCCCAGGATTTGCCCTCAGAGGGCACCAGTGTCTGTGCAGTACTTGGCCACAAGCAGAGCCCACTGGCACCCTCAAATCACCCTGGCACCACTCTGGGATCTGTTTCCCTCTTTGTGCCAGGGCCTGTGACTGCCTCTGTCCTGCCTCAAAGGCACCACAGAGCTGCCCCAGGAGTTTGGTGTGAATAAACACATCTTTCCTAAACACACCTTTCCTAAACACACTCACCTTTCCTAAACACACCTTGCCTAGACACACTCACCTTGCCTAAGCACACTCACCTTTCCTAAACACACCTTTCCTAAAAACACTCACCTTTCCTAGATACACTCACCTTTCCTAGACACACTCACCTTTCCTAGACACACTCACTTTTCCTTCTGTTCCTCTTGCAGAGGCTGAGCTGCCACCTTGCAGTGTCTGCCCTGCCCTCGTTGGAATTCATCCCCTGCTCTGAGTTTGGGTTTCAGCTCTGTTTGCAGACTTCAGAGTTTGTGCATCAGAGTGTTTCAGTATTAGAATTTCACAGGACCTCCATGTGCATCCTTCCTTTGCTTTTTCCATCCTTAAGGGTCAGGAAAACTTGATAAACTCACTTGGAATTAAATTTCTTTTCTTGAACTCCTCACTGATCTTTCTGAGGTCAAGAAGTGAAAGTGAAACACTTTTTTTTTTTCTTTTTTTCAGATGCACAAACATAGGAGACGTGCCTGTAACCCCATGCAGCATTACTGAGACACTTTTCCCAATGTACCCAAGATTATTTTCTTACCCTTTAAGACATAATTAGTCCTGTGAGGCCTGGACCATGCCTGCTCTTTGTGCTGTGCTCTTCATTCCTTCCCAGCCATTAATTCCCTTTGGGGAGACAACATCAAGGCACTGGCAGAGGCTGAAAAAGGAAGAATCAAAAGCATCCTGTTAGGAGCCTGTGAAAGGATGTAACTTCAGGATGTTCATTAATTCAGCCCATGATAATTTAAACTCAAAACAGCTCCTAGGATGGTGGCACAGCCAAAATTGTCCAACAGAGAAGAGAAACATTTGAGGGGAGTCCATCTCCTTGCTGCCTGCTCAGCCCCAAATCTCCCAAATCCAGCAGTGCCTGGGATGCAGAGCTGCAGGAGGAGGGACAGGGATTGCCTTCCTTGCTCCAGTGTGAGCCAAGGGTGCAGGACTGGACTCTCCCAGCAGCACCCATGGAGGGTTTATGTTGGATATTAAATATTTCCAAATAACAGGATGGGACTGCCTGGAGTTGTTCCTCGAGCTTTTATTGCAGCAGCAGCCTCAGTGCAGGGTGAGACAAGAGAGGTGGCAACAGCTCAGGTCCTGCCAACAGCAGCTGAAATTCTGTGCTACAAGAGAGAATTCCCTGTGTTAAAAGGCCTTCTAAAAGATTTGTAACCAATAGCAAATTGTAAAGAGCTTGCAGGCATCTGCATAAACCAATCATTAAAACTTCACGTACACCTTATATCTAACATTAGGTGCTTGTCTCATATTTTTACACTTTTTATATTCTTCTATATTCAGGAACTTTTTATACTCTTCTATAAACAAAGCACATTGTTATTATTAAGTCATTATTAAACTTTTCTATTATCTTGCATAACATATTTTTCTATTTGCTAACATAGCACAAGAACACAGACTTATTGTTCTGTGTCCTTATCCTTGTATCCTTTTATCTTTAGGCCTACATCTACACTGCTATGAAATCTTTCTGCTTTTTCTGATTCCCACAGGTTTGCATGCCCTTGGTCAAAGGTGGGACATAAACCCAGCTGCCAGAGCATGTGGCCCTTAATGAAAATGCACAATAAAACTGATTCCTTTGAACAAAAGCCATGGGCAGCTCCAGAGGGACTCCCTGCTTCCACAACATCCTCCTCCTCAGGGACACGGGGCCATGGGGGTCTCATTCATGCCTTGGGAAGGCTGAGCTGGAACAGAGACTGCACAGAGCTGGAGAATAAAGCAGAGATTTATTGAAAGGCCTTTAGGGTACACCTTGGGCAGGACAAGAGCCTGGCCAGGGATAAACCCAAGGGGGACCCAAAATGGTCCCAAAATGGACACAAAATGGACACAAAATGCACAAAGGGTCACCAGGTCTCACACTTTGATCAGTTTGGGTCCATTTGCACCTTGGGGTTGAATTGTCCCATTCCAGCTCCAGGCTGGGAGCTCCCATCCTTCTTGTTCCTCCCTCAGCCACCCTTGTTTGTGCTTTGGGGCTGAAAGTTGTCCTTGGGGTGCAGCAGGACAAGGATTTGTTTTGTGTCCCTGCTGTGTGCAGAGCTGAGTGCCCCTGACTGTGAGCTCAGAGCTGCACCCTGGGCACCACAGAGCTGGGATACAGGGGAGAGAAAACTGAAGGCATCATCCTGATCCTGGAAAGTGAGGCAGGGACTTCCAGGAACACGAGGGACAAGCTCTGAGGCAACCCTGAAGCCCCGGAGTGAACCTCAGTGGATTTTTGTCACCTCCAGGGAAGGTGCTGGGAATGTTCCCCTGAGCCTGGAACACCCAAAGGCTCTCCCTGAGCCAATTCCTTCTAAGGATGGGATATGGATGGGCAGGAAAGGCATCCTTTGGGATTGCTGTCCTCTCTTTTGTGCTGGAACACCAGCAATGATCAGTTCCATCAGGTACAAACACAAGAAAGAGTCAGAGAAAACCCGGGAAAGCCCTGTCTTTCCTGCCTCTGATGATACAAAGAATAAATCATTTTCCCAGGACCTGTAAAGGAGTCAGAACAGGACACTGTTTAACAAGAATTTCCCTCATTAGCAATCCAAGGAGGGCCATGCTTAAGGCAGACAAATAATTTAATTTTTGTCACACTTCCTAACATTGCCACCAAACTGAGGCATTTACAGTCACCCTTGTCACAACACTAATTATCTATTTGAATAGCAGAGCTCTCTGCTGATTGAATGAGTTCTGCAGTGAGAGCAGATCATTCCCAGCAGCAGCAGCATCTGATCATCATCACTTTTTGGATATAGGATGCTAATAGACTATAATGACAAAAAAAAAAAAAAAAATATGGCTTTGGTACCTTTTCAGCAGCTCCAGATGAGATGGGGGAGCTTCTGCAGCAGCCAAAAGCATCAGTCCATGGTCAGGAAAACAATGTCTTGGGGGTTTGTGTTGCCTTGGAAACGTGAAAAATAAAGCACCATTAATTACCTATTTTCAAGCAAGCAGTGTATCCAGTGCTGAGGGCCTGATCCCAGGCTAATGAATCCCTCACCCCAATTCCAGCAGCCTTGGGCTGATCAATCAGCCCTGCTGAACCAGGGGAGGGCTGAGGCACAGCACAGCTCTGCCAGCTTTTCCTGCTGCCTGTGATTCCAGAGGCTCCAGGCACACACTCCCAGGGAAGTGGTTCCTCTTGCCTTCACTTCCATGACCTCAATAACATCTCCAGCTAGTTGGTTTTTATAATAAATGCACTTTTTCATCGAGGAGGTACCAGCAGCAGACCTGATAAACATCCAGGAAAACACATATGCAAGGCCTACAGAAATCCCACAAATATATATCTATATGTGTGTATATATATATATAAATCTATATATGTACATATTTTTATTTTTTTCTATTTTGTAATTTTATATATTTCTATTTTATATATCTATATACTTTATATATTTTATCCATTTTATAGATTTTTTTAATTATTTTTATTTTAAAAATATATGATTTTTTTTCTCCAGATAGAAACCATTCTGATAGTCCTGGCCACTGGCACAGACCCAGGAGTTCATCCAGACCTTTTTCTGTCATTCTACCCAAAACACTGCCAAAATCTTTACTGTTATATCTTCAGTATAATAACTTTTAAGTGTAATTAAGCATTTTTTATCTACAGGCTGCACGTGCTGTTTTTCCTCCCTCTAGTACTGGTGCTTTGGTGCTAATTTTGTAATTAGGAAATATAACTCTATATGATAACTCTGTGAAATAACTCTAATAATAAGTAATGCTGTGAAATCAGTGAAACTGAAATCAACTTATTGTAGGAGTCTGAAGTTGTCATAAAAGTTTCTTTTGGGAAAGGTACACCCCCTTGCCAGCAGAGCCTAAAGCAATCAGCGAAAATTTTAGGCACAAAAAATATGGAAGGATAAAAATAACTCCAGGAATTCTGAGATCTTGCCCACAGCACAAGTCTGGGGCACAGCCACCTCCCAGGCTGTTGGGAAAAAACCACTTTCATCTTGTACCACACCAAGCAAATGCTATTTTTATATTTGTCCCAGCTATTTTAAGTGAAAATTTGCTTAAAAAGGATACTGAAAGACAACCTTCCCCTTTGGTGAGCATCCACTTCTATATGAGCTGTTTACAGCAGTAATTGGGAGTTTTCTTTTCTCTCTCCAGTTTTCCTCAGGAATAATGCCAGTGGCAATCTCTGTGAATCTCCTGCCTCTTTCTGGAGGTTAAACTGGCTACAAGAAAGCCAGATCAAAGGGAAGGAAAAGTTTTGTTTGGGAAGCACAAAAATATTTACATGGCACAAGATAAGCCAGATCTCCTCATTTCTACCATGTAGACACGCTTGTAAAAAAGCATGTTAAAAAAATTGCCCATTTTTAGTTCAGCTGGGGGGGGAGAAAAGGGATTTTATAGCTCATGTAAGAGAAGAGAAGTAAGGCTGGAAATCAGTTTCTGATGCAGCTAACTGAAAAGATCCAGAGTTTCCAGAGTTTCCTGCTCTTGGAGCCATTTTGATGCACGAGAGGAAAAGAGAATAAAGTTTCCCACCATGGACAATGACTGGGAAATGGCAGCCAGAAACATCTGGGCTGGAGCAGGCAGACCTTGGAGAGCAGGACAAGGACTTTGTTTTCATCTCCTCTCAGCTCCTCAGCTGCAACCACCAATTCTGGCAGCAGACTATTAATAGAACTTATGAGAGATAACACAGACTGAATTGGGGTTGGCCACGGCAGTAAAAAATTAGAGACATTTTTTCACAAGATATTTCTCAAGAATTCACCTCTTCCTGGCCAGCTCTGATATGCTCAGAGAGAATGGGGAGTTCAAAGCCCTTATTGGTATTTATTCTAAAGAGTTCATCATCTCTCCTCACTGATGTGCTGCAACCAAACCAAACCATAAATGCTTTGATGTCAAACTCCCACTTGTGCCCACCCTGGGAGGAGCAGAGCTGTCCCTTCTGCACTTAATTTGCTGCCCTCTGGGGAGAAATGAGAAATGCCATGCTTTAAATGAGACCCATTTGGGTAATTTTCTTCAAAAGCTGAGAGTTCTGTGATGTTCTGGAGCTGTCAGAGGCCACCTGTCCTGGGTGAGTGCTGCCAGAGCTCAGGAGTGGTCCATGATGTTTTTTAGATGGAAAAGGTGACTGAGGGGTCAGTGCTGAACATCAACACCATGGTGGAGCCTGAGAAGAGCCCAGGTGAGAGCCAGGCATTGCTCCCTGCACCTCCCTTTCCTTCCTACAAAAGTCATTCCTGCTCTTGCAGTTCAAGAAAAGAGATTCTTCTGCTTGGGGCCACTGCCCTGCTTAACTGGGGGCTGTGCTGGGAAGTGTGGGAAGGGCCAGGCCTCTCCTCAAGGGGTTTTAACCAAATATCTCCTGATTTTCTTGAAGCCCCGTGGATCAGAATTCTCCCTTACACCTGGGAGCATGAACACCCAGCTGCATGTTTTGGATGAAAGCCCAGATTTTAGAGACCAAGGTTTGATTTCTAGGCTGGAATTATCTGCTAATGGCCTCCGTCACGTACAGCCACAACTTCAAGACTGAATTGTTGAAAATCAGATTTAAATCTCACTTTTTACCCCAGTTCTATGAAGTTGCAATTAATTTCCAATATTCCACATGCTCTTTTCTCTGGTCCCAGCCACCTCAGTCCTGCCATTCCCAAAGCAGCTCCTGAGTCACTGCTCTTACTGGGGCAGCACAGGGCTGGGACCAGTTCCCGAGGAGAGGAATTACTGATGGAATTCATGATGTGTCCTGTGGCCAAAATAACCAGACAAGCTTATAAATATAAGCAGACACTATGAGGGACAACATGTTTAAAATGTTATATTATATGATAGCACCATAGGATGGGTAAAAATTGAAATTAGAAAAGAATAAAAAGAGCATTAGAGAAACATCAAACATTTTGTCTATTTCACCTGTCAATAACGCTTCATGTGTTGCTTTAAGGATTCAAGAAAGGTTCAAGGAAGTTACCTGAAGTGCCAAGAAAACATTATTTGCTGGTGAGTGCCACCTGCCCAGCAGCTGCTGTACATGGGCTTGAAGGGCATTTTTCATTGGTGATAAGGAAAAAAGCATTTGAACAGAGAACCACAGAATCATTTAGGGTTGAAAAGACTTTTAAGATCATCAAGTCCAACCATTAACCCAGCACTGCTGAGGTCACCACTAAACCATGTCCCCAAGCACCACATCTATACCTCCTTTAAATCCTCCAGGGTTGGTGACCCCACCACTTCCCTGAGCAGTTCCAGGGCTTAACAACCCTTTCAGGGAAGAAATTCTTGGTAATATCCAATCTAAACCTCCCCTGGCACAACTTGAGGCCATTTTCTCTCTCTTAGGTCTTGTTACCTGGGACAAGAGATGCCCATTTCCCTCTCTGTGTAGAACACTGAATTTTGTGAGCACAGGAACACAGAGATGCTCAGATGAACACTCCAAAGGGCACTGGAGCATCACTGCTCCAGAGGAAAAACCTTCCCTTGCACACCTGTGGCATGACAGGTCTCCTGGCTCACTAAGTCAGCACTTCTTCACTTAAACATGAGGACAAATATCTGGCATACACACCCAGAACCCTGAGGGAGTCAGGGGCTGGTTTCTCCACACGCCAGCGGCAGAGATGCTGCTGATTGCCAGGTTGCAGATGGACACTGCATTTAGAAATTTAAACTACAAGTGGCTGCTTGTTGGGTTTTTTTTTTAACCACATCAGTTGGATTCTGTGTCTGTGAGAAACTTTTCCTCAGAGAGGCTCTTTTCACAGACACAGCAGGGATGGAGGTAACAGCATGAAATGAGAGAGCCTGAAAAGCAGCGGCGTGCTGCAGGAAGCCCAGCATTTGCATGTTAAGCTACATCTATTCCCTGAACGCTCAGACACATGAAAGCAAGCCTGGATTTTTGGTCTGTTCTCTACAGCCTGAATTTAAAGGTCAGGGATGTTTAGAACTGGGGTTGTTTGTTTTTTTTTTGCACTTAGCTGGAGCAGAGCTGCACAGCTCTGCTCGGGAGAGACAGCAGGTCACAGGCCGGTCTGCAGCAGAGTGCCTTGACATCAGTCCCTGTCTCCCAGTGCCAGCAGCCCTGATTCACTGGGATGTTGTAGGAGAGACACTTCTCTGATACCAGTGACCTTAACAAGAGCTCTTCAGCTCTTGTCAGGCTGTGACAGCTGAATCCTTTTAGGCACATAAATGCCGCTTGGGCGGAAAGCAGCGGAACGAAACCTTTTTCCCAAAAACACAGCCCTGAGGGGAGTACTAGACATTCAAACTCAATTCAAACCTGCCTCATCTTCGGGAATTAAACTGATTTTTGACCAGGCTGAAGGTTTCCTACCTGACATGGTAATTCTGCCCTTTGGCTTCTCCCCACTTGGCTGGAGGGGCTGGCACCATCGTCTCCCTCCCACCTGAGCGGCCCCAGGGCTGCGGGCAGGGATGCTCAGCTCTGCCTCCCGCTGCTCCTCATCCTCCTGTCACACCCTGATGAACAGCCAGGCATGGCAGGGTTGTCATCCACACCCCCTGAGCTCCCCAGGATGCTGTTCCCTGCCTTGCTTTGGCATTCAGGAGCAGGTGAAGCGGGAGATAAAGAATGAAATGATGACCCTTGTCATCGCCTTCCAAACGAGCAGCGCTGATGTGGCTGCGTGTTTGAATAGTCAGGGCAGGGGCAGACACACATGCTGGATTTACTGAGATAAATGTTGGTCTCAGCTGTTGAATTCCTAGTGCTGATGGAGGCTGCAGAAAAATTGTGTGTATGCAGAGTGGATAAGAGATGAGGGCTTGCTGTTGCCTGCCAATAGATAAAGGACTCGAGTGACTGCTGCTTTGTTTGGGTTTGTGATTAGATTGATACTGCTCACATCTTAGAATACTGCTGATACAGGTGAGCAATTACACAGCAATACAAGCCAAGATCCTTGGATTCACCTGAGATGCACTGGAGAGCTGGAAGGGCCCCTGGAGAGACTGATCTGACCCCAGAAAGCCATGCATACCCTCCAGAGGGTTTTATTTCAGCTCTTCTGGACTAGTCATTAATCTCATGCTGGTGAGGTGGCACACGGTTCCATCTCCTCTGGAGAAGGGACCCAACATCTGAAGCCACAAGGAGGGAGAGGTGGGGACAGGCTTTTCTCCCATAAACCCAGGCAGTGACACCCCAGCAGTGAGAATGGAGGCAAAACCCCCTGGGATTTCCAGCACAACTGCTGGAATTTAAAAAGACCTGTTTCAAGTTTCCTGCCTTCCCCTCCTGCTAATGAGATGATTTCCCAGAGAACTGAAGGAAAGCATCACCACTGGAAAGATGAGCTTGCTTTTCTCAGAACCCCTCGGGGTCCTTGTTCAGTGCTTGGCTGGCTGTGAGCTCGGCTCTGACAGCCACAGCTCCTGGGGTGCCCCCCGTGCCCAGGGGCACTGGGACAGGCAGCTGGTGTCACTGAGCCACCAGAGAGGCAGAACACACACCTGGGCTCTGCCAGACTCAGCTTCTGGCCTCCCAGTTCCCTTGCATGAATGCATTTGTGCTTTGCTCTGCTGCCTGCACTGCTGATGCTGAGAGCGTTTCTGATCCCGGTGAGGAACATGACAAAAATTGCTGGGACTTTGTTCTGGGGTTTTTAGCTACTTGCTCTATGCAGATAAGTCCCTTGTCTTATTCTTGGAGTAAATCTTTTGCTGCTTTCTGCCTGTAAAGCTTCCACCCAAGGGCAGCACCTTCCATCACTGCAGTGCCTGGGGCATCCCTTCAGGACAATGGATATTGGACACTGAAATCCTCGGGATTTTCTCTGCCACCAGCCCCAAAGCACCCTGAGAAATCCCATGTGCCTGCCTCCCAGAGTGCCACTGCAGCAGGTATAAATGTGCACATCTGCCACACAGCCTGGACAGGCCCTGCTGAAGAGGGAGGGAGAGGAAAGGAGAATTCTCTTTTTCTCTCTCTGTCTCCAACAAATCCACATCTGCTTATGGCATCTGATGGTACCTGCATTCACCTCTTACCTGGTCCTTTTATCTGCTCCTATTTTGGGACTCCAATCCTACCAAGGACAGCTGAACTCCCCAGAACTCTTCTCCTTTCAGCTCTGTCCTATCTGGGGGGGTTGCATTCAGTTACCCAAATTTTACTGCTGCATTCAGGGTTCAGAGCAGAAGTTACAAAAAACAGCAGCAGCTCTGTAAGGGACAACTCATCCCTCAGAGGGGATGGGATCAGTTGTAGCTCTCAAAGACCACCTGAAATGTGGGGTTTTATGAAATTGCAGCTAGCAGCAAAAATCCAAAAATACAGAAAAAAAATCTGACATACCTATAAATGAAAATATTGCCAGTTAGGTTTAGATGCATTATTCCATGGAAAACGTGGTCATACTCCATTTAAACATGTGACTATCTCAGGATTTACTGCATCTGCTGAAAATTTTCATTGCAAAGACAAAAGCAAAAAATTTAAAGGCTTTGAATCAGAGTTGCTCACCTGTAGCAGCCTCATTTGGGCTGTGCTCAGGATCTCAGGCACCAACAGATCCATATCCTCCAGCACTTGAAGATGGAGTCAGGGAAGATTTCCTTTGGGAAGAGTTGAGAGAAACAAGTTGAATCACAGGTATGGTTCAGTTAGGAACTCTAATGCTTGCTTGATTTGGAGCACATTTGTAATTCATGTTTAGAATTCAATTATTTACCTAACTGACAGAAATGTAAAAGCAAATAAGATAACAGTGAAAATATTTGTGGTTTCTTGTGACAGTAAAAGACAACTTCAAAACAGCTTTAAAAACAAAGGCCAACATTATTTCCAGATTTAGAGTTTTTAATGGTCTCGAAAACACACACAACTAAATCAGTGATAAGGGAATGTTGGAGGCAGAATACATAACACACATGCAGGACCACAGTCTGAACTGGGAATTCTTGCCCTGACACCACACTGCCTTTGGGTGGTCACAAGAAGTCACAAAATGTATTTGATTCCTCTCCCAATACCTGCCACAGGCAAGGGAGACCCCAGCCCACACAAAGGGCCCTTCAGTGACCATCCCCATGATCCTTTCCTTAAAGACACAAGGAGCAGGGCAAGCAAAAGACGGAGCTGGAGGCTGATGTGTGCTCTGTTCCACATTTCAGTGCTACCTCAGTCCTCCCACCACGCCTGCTCTGCTGAATGGAGGAGCACGTGGGGCTGAAAATTACCAAGCAGGTGTTTAAAAGACATCTGTAAGCAGTTCTGCTATAGTCTAATTAGTTCTCTAATACATATTACAGTGCACAGTCATCATTATTTCCTCTTCATTAGCTGCTGAAATATAATGCTTCTTTAAAAAAAAAAAAAACAACCCATTTTCCTTTTTTTTTTTTTTTAATTTAAAAAAAACAACCCAAGAGCCTGTTTCTGCCATTACCATAACAAAGGCAATAGGAATATGATTAATGCATCCATCCAAGCTGTGTGCATTGTACATTAAACACCAAGGCACCATCTCAGCCTGACGTGAGCTCCCACACTCAAAGACACACTTGGTAACATTCACACTTGCACCAAAGGAAATGTTTGGAAAGGAAACAACAGGAGAGTGAATGTTTTCTCCTGGCAAATGCAGAATCCTGTTCTTTGCAAAGAGGGAGGCCACAAGTCCAGCAGAATGCACCCAAATTATTCAAGGCATGGTGTGAGGGTGACAGGAGGTCTCTGTCCTGTGGTCACTCCTCTGGGGGTGTTGGGTGCCAGCTCTGCAGGGTTTGGGATGATTTTGGCTGGTGATGGTTCCTCTGATGAATTCCTGCCTGAGCAGGCAGCTGCAGGAGGCAGGAATTGCTGAAATGTGGCCACTGCTCCCAGCTCCTCAGAGGGACTCTGCAAGAGCTGCAGGATCCTGGCCAGTCCCACACATGCCAGCCCCAGCAGCACAGACACAGCCTGGGAGCTGCCCAAAGCCCTCAGGAACAGCTCCTTCCTTTGGACATTCCTGACACAGAGCCCCACTGGGATCACCTGTGCCAAGGAAAAGCTTTTCTCCAAGCCAGGATTTCTTCAGTGGCGCAGCAGATTTTGTTCCAGTCAGGCAGCAGGGGTACAGCACATTCCCTGCAGAGCCTTTGGGATAATTTGGGGGATTGGGTGGTAAATCAGGGACCCAGCTCCATTCCTCCATGCCTCTGCACCCTGAACACCCTCATGAGTCCCCACAGCATCCCTAAGATGAGACATCCACTTTTCCACCTCCCAATTTAATTCTCCATCAAGGGTTGGATTTTGGGATGAGCTCACCAGAGGGGACAACAGCTTAGGAACATTTTTCTGCCTGCTTGGCCTCTGACAGCAGCCCTTTAATTACAGCATGTGGCAAGCCTTCAGCAAGTCCCTGATCATGCCCAATCCCCCAAACTCAACTCAAAGCTCCTCTGCAGCTCCAGTCTCCACCTTGTGTGACAGAGCAGTGACAGATGTTCCCAAACTGATCCCTTATGAAGCACAACACCACGTCTATAATGAGGCTTTACTGCAACAACAGATTTTACACTCCCTCTAGAGATAAACAGAAATCTGGCCAATTTTTGGACTAATTCAAGCTCTGGGGAGCAAGAAAACCCCAAAGCTGATGCTGCTCGTGGAGCTGATGGAGCAGCAGAGACATCAGGGCTGTGGGGCAGAGTCCTGTGAGCTGCCCTGCTCCCACAGCCAGGCAGGTGGGGATTTACACCCTGAGCTAAAGGGAGTGAACTCACACCCAGCTGAGGCTCAGGGATGTCTCACCTTGGCACTGCGGTGCCACACAGCCTGGTCACTACCAGCTCCATCAATCAGCTGGAAACAGCCCTAGGATTTTCTCAGGAGGTTTTTGGCATGAAAAATCCCCCTTCTAAAAACCCCCAAAACAAAATCCAACACCCCAAGTGATGGATGCCAGGGCAGGGAAAGTTTTGTGTGCCTTCACTTTAAAAACAGGGGAGCAGCAGCAAATAGGTTAAACAATTTAGCCCAGGTTGTTCAATAAGTGCTTTGCAGAGCCTGGGTTGGGATCTGGAGATCCTTGTCTCCTGCTATCGACTTGATTTAACATGGCTGGAAACACCTTAATTATTTTGTTTTGTTGTTCCAAAGAGCTGAGCATAGGAAATAGTCTAAAGCCCTGTTTGGTGCTGAAAAGAAAGCTTGATGAGATTTTGTTTCTTTTGCTGAGAATACAAAGAGCAAAAGGTTGAAAGTAGATGGGCCACTGAGTTCTCCTGCTTTGCTTTTACAAGTTGTTTTTTCCTTATTTTCATTATTAATCAAGGCCACTCTGAAGTTTCCTCAGGAAAAGGGTAATGGTGTCAAGAAAATTTAACATGTGCTCGAGATGCATTCAATGCAGCTCCATTACCTGTAGGTCAGCTTGTTTTTTCTTTTAGAGACAAGTTTACATCTCAGCTTAAGGAAACTATTGAACCACGCACACCAGGAGCTCTGTGCTGCTCCTGGAGCCCCGTCACAGGAGCTGAGGAGCACAGGAGTTTGATAATGTTTTAATGCAGCACGGGCAGAGCATTTGATTTCATCTATTGATCACTCTGTACACAATTAGTGGAGTGTAGTGCAAGTTTACAGCTGGTGCAGCACCTTGCTCTTGTTTTTGGAGTGGATAAAACTGACTGGAGCTGGAGTGAGGGGAAGCAATCGTGTTCCCTGACCTCAGCAGCAGTCAGGAAGCACAAAGGCTTTTTAAAATCATGCAGAAGCTCCAAGTCCTTTGGAGTTATGTTGGCATCTCTCTCACCTGTGATTTAAAATTATTTTAAATAGATGCTTAAAGAAACATGATTTTAAAATATTTTTTCTTAATTGAGGTTAACCTGCAGCTTTAAAAAGCCAGAGGAAGAGGACTACTTGCTGCATTTAATTTCCAGGCACTTTTGTATTTGACAGGTAAAAATTACAAAAAAAATATTTCCTATATTTAAAAGCTTTTTTTTCCTCTTGTTCAGATGAAAGGGTTCAGGTATTTATATTGTATTCTAATTGCTGATTACTCAACAGACAGAGGTAAATGTCTTTCACCCCTGAGACTTTTGAAGATGTTATTTTGACACGTCCACGCAGACCAACACCCACTCAGCACATCAGGATGTAACTGCAAAACCAATTAATTCAACAGCTATTTCTGCAGCCTGAAGTGTAATTACCCATGAAATGTTGATGGGTTTCAGGATAGCAGAAATTCATCATTTATGCTTAACCTGGGTTGTTTCCCCCTCCCTCCATCCCAGAAGCAGTGCTTGGATGTTCAGGGAGCAGTGATGGATGCAGGTGAGTTGGGCCTCACCCACTCTGGACCAGTCCAAGCCATTTCACCCCTCAGGAAAATGAGGTGGAGCACAGACAGCTCTTCCAAACCCCAACTGAACCAACACCCAGCTCCCTCCCAGGAAAAACACCTTGGCAAAGCCTTCTCCTTTCCCCTCCCCACCTTTCCTCTGCTTCTCCTCCCACTGCTGGGGCTGTGCCTGTGGGTGAGGAGTTCCCTGGTTCCCTGCAGCTCTGCAGGAGCCCTCTCCTACCTCCATGAACACATGCCTGCCCAGCAGCAGCTCCAGCACAGCCTCTCCTCACCTGCAGCACTTCAAGGGCACAGCCTGGGATGAGCCTTTCAAAATCCCTGCACGGAGCCGCAGCAAAGACTTGGCTCCAGTTACGGATTCTGGATATTAACAACAACTCTAAACACAATAATTAATTCATTTATCTCCAACTTATAGTGGCCTTTGTGTAAAAAAGCATTTTAGGGTTGAATAATTTTAATTTTTTTTTACCTCTATGTAAAACGGGCATCATCAGTATAATCCTTAGAATCTAATAATGATTCCATCAGTGTAAAATCATTATCCTTAGGCAAGAAGGAAACCAATTCAATTACGATGTTGGTTGAAAAATCGAGGGTGAAAAGTTGTAGTACATATTAAACTTGAGGCTGGAAAAGTTGTAGTACATATTAAAATGGTTACTACAAAATTTGTGCATCCAGGCTAACAAATGCTAATATGTTCTTTTGTTACCTCCTAATTTATATGATTCATGTAAGCCTGCAGCAAGAGAAACTTGTTTTAAAATTCATCTACATTAAAAAATAGCAATGCAATGAATTGTAAAGTTATTAGCATTCATGTCTAGTTGTGTTATTAAGCTGTACACATCAAATCGGGTACTACAAGTACAGAAATGTCATAATGAAGTAGAACAGCATTTAATCAGAAGAATTTCTAAAGGTCATCAGAGCATCATATAAATTCATCCATGCATGACAGCAATATGAAATAAATAACTGCAAGAACACTGTAAGAACAAACTTCATTCTGGGAGCTTTGTTTTCCAGTAGTAGAAGAATTAGCTGAATTTCATGCTGAGAGAACAGCTAACAAAAAAACACTGAATTCTGGAGCTTTAATTAATGAAAGACTAATAAGAGGCAGCTAAGGAGTTTTCCACGAGGGAGCTAACGAGGTGTGCTCCCTGAGAGTTTCCTACCACAGCTGATCTCAGGCATCTCCCCACAACTCAGAGCAAGTGTTCAGCTCTGCTTTTTCTTCCTCATTAGCCAGATGAGCCTTAAATGATTCCCTTTAAATAACCAAGGATTTTTAAATATTTTTGCACTCATAACAACACTCTAACTGCTTTAGGATTGTATCACAGGCCTAACAGTTGGCAGCTCCAGGCACTGGAGTGATTTTGATGTTTCCTGGCAATGCAGTGACTGGGATGCTCCAGCACGGTCAGAGCAGATGCTGTGGTCACCCAGAGCCAACCCAGGTACCTGAAATCATGTCCAGGTGCACCTTGATCTGCACAAAACCTGACTGATTTCACTGGGAACATTCCCAGAACAAAGCTCAGCCCTCAGGGATGAAAGGCACGGGGCTGTGGCTTGGAAGGTGCAGTCCCACATTCCAGGGAGGTGATTCCATGCAGGGCACACCAGTGGGATGAGACAGGCTCAATAACTAATTCATCAAGGGTTATTTCTGAGGCCCTGCATGCATCAGTGCCTTTCACCTCATTAGGTGGCCTGGCAGGAAAAGGAGCCCTGTGTTTCCAGCTGCTCCCCAGCCCCAGGCATGGGGGATGAGGAACTTCCCTCCTTGGAGTGGCCACTCCTGGAGCCCTGCACAGGGGAACCCATCCTTTATTCTGTTTGAACAGGATCCCTGGTACTTTTTGAAGATAAGGATTGGGGGTTTTGTAATTTTAGTTCTGTGTCAGAATTCAAGCAAACCCTGTTGCTCCTGCTGCACTATCTGCGCTGCCGAGGAGAGAAAGCAGATAAAACACTTTTCTACTCCATGGATTTCAGCTGCACAAAGCCCCAAGCACTGAGCAGCCCTTAAAATGGATGTCTCAGCTTTCCCAGCCTAATTGCAAATGGGAATTTCTCACAAAGCAGCCACTCCTCTCCTGCTGGACCTGCTGCTCCTCCGAGTTCCTGTGCGTGCCTGAATCTGTGCTGGCCCTTTCCCTCTGAAAGGAGCA
This sequence comes from Aegithalos caudatus, assembly GCA_013389925.1. Lineage (NCBI taxonomy): Eukaryota > Metazoa > Chordata > Aves > Passeriformes > Aegithalidae > Aegithalos > Aegithalos caudatus. Next base: position 726,275 of record WEIU01010842.1, on the reverse strand, counting down.
CTAAGCCACGGAGGACTCCTGGAATTTGGCACTGGAGCAGAGAAAAAAAAAATACAGATACCATATATATCCACAGTGACAAAGCAGCTGGATTATCTGTGTGATTCTGTGCAGCACCAAGAGGAAGAAAGAACATGCTTTTGTACATGTCAAACTAATTTGGAGAATCTGCCACTGTCCCTGCAGAGAGGAGCTTGTTTGTTCCTCAAATCACACAGAATGAGCTTGTTCAGCACTGCCTCCTCTGCTCCCTCCTCCCCAGTGCCTGTGCTGCTGCCCTCAGCACAGGGCAGTGCTGCCTGAACCTACAGCCTCAGATTTGAGTTCCTTTCTCCAAAGTTCTTCCTCTGGGGACCAATAGCAAAAACTCACACCCCTGGGTCATAACCTGCTAAGGCAGGACATGCCTCACTGACACACACACACAGAGTGTCACATTACCAATTTCCATCTCCTTATCTCATATGCTCCATCAAGAGTTTTATTTTTTTTCTTTTTTCTTTTTTCTTTTTTTCTTTTTTTTTTATTCTAGCAAATTACTGCAAAAAGCAACAGACAACTTCAGAGGCTGAGCTCAGGCTCATGCATCACTTTCATACATTTTTCTTTTAAATTCATTAATGTCTGTGCTGAATGAAAGAATTTATAACCACACTCAGGTTTCCCAAGAAATCATCTTAGCAGCGTGTTTACTGAATCAGCAGGAAAAACGAATAAACAAAATGAAATCAGAAAAGAAAAGCAGTATCTAAATGAAAGCCAGATGAGCTGAAAAGAACCATGAGATTATAATCTTAAATTAAAACCACAGTGAGGGCAATATAAAAGATATTCTAATCACTACATCCAATTAAATGGAGTAAATCACTAAAGCATGTTAAGTGCCTTAACTATTATAATAATTAAGAATCAAACAGAAATCAAGCATCTCTGAAAGACTGATGATGCACATTAGTGCACAGGGAATGATCTTTCCCATCTGAATGCAGAACAGAAAACAGATTTCCTGGTGCCTCAAGCCAGCAAGGGTGAGAGGGTGAGGGTCCAGTGTGGAAATTCCCAGTGGGAGAAGGGATGAGCCCCTGAGGAGAGGAGCATCCTGCACAGCAGCAGGATCCATCCCTCCTCCCTCAGGAGACAAGCCAACAGGGATGTGATGAGAACTCCCACAAAAAGCATTATACTGAGACCCTGAGGGCAAGCAGAGCTTTGTGCCTTTTGTGTCTCGCTGTCAGCAGCTCAGGAGTCAGAATCAGAGAATCTCAGGATAATTTGGGTTGGGAAGGAACTGTAAAGCTCATTTAGTCCAAGCCATGGGCAGGGACAGCTCCAGCCAGGTGAGGTTGCCCTGTCCAACCTCATCTTCAGCATTTCCAGGGATGGGGCATCTGCCACTGACAGAGGAGGTACAAATGACACCAAAAAAGGCTTCAGGCAGCAGCACCTTGTTATCCACAAATCTTTCATACCTGTTCTGTGCAGCCTCCCATGGGCAGCTCCATACAGCTCTGGCTCTGCCTCTCATTCTTCTCTCTTCTTTCAGCTGGCTCCTTCCTGCTCCAGGCATGTCCCTGTGTGACATCTGACCCTGTCTGTGCCCTCCTGTCCCTCCATCCTCACAGCATGGACATGGACCCCAAATTCCCTCTCCCAGCTCACTCACTCTTTATCACCCCCACAGCTCTGAGGGCAGCCCCCACTCTTTGGTAATTAACACATCTGCAATATACTGGGGACAAAATTGCCTTCAGCACATCTCAGTCTGTCTGCCCCCATGGCACCATTCTGGGAAACTGTCCCACTGCCTCACAACCCTCGTGGCAAAACAATTCTGCCTTAAACCCAGTTTAAATACACCCTCTTTTCATTTAAAACCATTAACCTTGTCCTGTTGCCACTGGTCCCTCCAATGCAGAACAAGCCCCTGTGGTTCTGACATTACCAAAATGTGGATTATTGTCCAAATCTACCCAGAACACCTTCCACATCCTCAACACAGGGATGAATTCCAACACAGGCAAAAAGCTGGGGATCATGTACAGCTCCTCATTAAATTACAGACAGTGATGCTCCTCTTTTAAACCCGTCTGAGGCCGTGCATGGGTGATAGATATTTTAATTAGCAAAATTAGCAAGCAAGAAGTACAATTTAGACGCAAGATTTATCTGCAAGTGGTAATTCCCCAACTTTTCTGCAGTAGCTGGGGCTAAGCCCTCTGAATACAAAATGGAGACAGTGAACACACACCCCACAAACCTCACTGATGATTTCTCTGCTTCCAGAGAGGTTTCATAATGGGTTTTTTTCAGATAATTCCTGCTTAAACAAGAGCCACTGTAACTAAACCACACATAGCTGGGATTTACCAGCCTTCAGAAGACTTGCTTAATATTGCAGGATAGCTGAAATCAGGTGAGCTCTAAAATTAGAATCAAAAGTGAGCTTTGTCTGGACAAAATGTACTCCTATTTGGGGAGAATATGAATATAAATATATTGGGAGACACAATCCAGGGAGGAAAAGTGGTCCTGCTGGAGTTTTCTGCTGCCCAAAGAGGCCCTGAAGGGCAGCAGGAGCTGTTCAGGGGATGCAGTGAGCACACCTAGAAGGGATCATTTGTGTTTTATCCTTTTTTCCTAATAATCTGGAGAGCTGATTCAGCCCCTTTGCCCTGCACTTCAGGGAGGAGGAATAGTATTTGAAGGATCAAGGCATGCTGAATTTTATAAGCAGGGTTTTTAAGCAGTTTTCCCTCTGCTTTCACTTTGCACACCCCTTTGGCTCAGTCAAAGTCGGTGGATGAAAAACTCACAAAGAAAATACAAAACTGAACAACTGAAACATGAAATATTTTTTTTACATTCTTCTTCATATTTGTTTTCTCTGTAAGAAAAAGGCATTGAAGAGCTCAGTGGGATTTCATGTCTATGTCAGGGAAGTAATCCCTCCCACACACATTGCATGGAAGGGAAGAGAATCCAGCAGCAGTGGAGGGTTGCTCATTCCAGTCTATTGCTGGCAAGGAAATAAGAGCTGCACATTGAGCACAACAATCCATGCTAAAACTATAAAATATCTGCAGTACATCTTTGTCTGTCTGAGACAAACAGTGACAAGTTTGTCAGGGAGGGTTCCAGGCTGTTCTGGCAGCAGGGAAGGGTTTGGAGGGGAATATGAGCGACCTGCAAAGAGCAGGGCACCACTTAGCCAGGACCAAAGGTTTAATTAACAGGGTGTGACACTCCTGGCTCTGCAGTTCCATTTGCAATATCACTTTTAAGAAGCTCGTTTTCCCCAAGTCCAGCTCATAATCACTTTTGTGTCTTCAACCATAGAGCTATTAAAATTTCACAGTATTGGATCAAGTGCAGGCAATTTCATTGGCAAAACTGGCTTTTGAACCCTCCCTGTACTACCTGAATACCTCCTGTACTCCCAAAGCATATTTGACATAAATAAATTTCAAATAAATAAATAATAAATGAAATATTTGAATACTTCCTGTACTCCTGAAGCATAACCTGCTCCAGTCCTGGTGCTGAGACCTCCTGGCAGCCTTCAGCTCTCTCAAAATTCAGAAGATTCCTCCCCAAAATCCATCTCTCCCAGCCCAGCCAGAGGTGCTGAGCCCTGTCCCAGCACCAGTTCCTTGGTCCCTGCACAAATACCAGGTTGGAAATGCTGCTCAGTGCATCCAAGAGCTCACCTTTCACCTCCCAGGTGAGCACTGAACCCCTTCAGGTGGCAGCAGAATCCAGCACAGGGCTCTCCCTCCTGGGCAGAGGTTTAATGAGGGAATGCCAGCTAAAACCAGGGAGCAGCAGGCTCCTGTGCCAGGGGAAGGGGAATATGGACATTTATCCAACATGTGCTCTGAGCTGGAGCTTCCAGCCCAGGCTACAGCCCTACTGAGAGGATTTACAGGACGATGCTGCATTAAAAATACTTCAAGTTGAAGACAAAAAGCAACAGGAAAAAGTGCCAACATTAATCCAAAAAGGCTTAGGAGAGGGATCCCTTCAAAGCAGATACCTACAATCCAGCTCAGGCTTTCTCAGTTTAAACACAAAAAATTGCAAACTACAAGGGAGAAAAAAAATCCCAGAGCCCCTGGAGCCAGCCCTGGCCTTCAGTGCTTGTGCCACACCACGAGCCAAGCTCCACTTCTTGGGTTTTAGGTTATTCCTGGGGTTGTTATTCTCTAACTGGGATTTCTCCCCAGTTTTCTGCTGCTCCTCCAGTTGGCCAGAGGGAAGCTCCAGTCCCTCCTGTGCTTCCAGAGCCCCTGACCACTGTGGCAGGTAAATTCAGCCTCCCACAGCCCCCTCCCAACCCTCCTCCTGCATTATCTGGATCATGTAAGTCTTCAAACGCCCATCCCTAAGGATTTCTGCAGCCTCCCAGGCCTTTCAAACACTTCCTCTCTCAAGAGCCTCCACTTATCTGTGAGAATATTTTACCTTTCACCACATAAAGCTTAGATTTTTCTACGTTTGAACTTCAGTCTGCTTTATTTTATCTTTTAATATATCTCGGTGTCTTTTACAGTTCCTGGTTATATTATTATGCATTTGAGCAGGTCTCCCCTAAGGAATGACCTTATCTTTGGGTATTAAAGCCTGACAGCTTTCAGCTGTTCTTTTACTGCTGGATTTGTTCTTTGGGCTGGGGAAGGAGAAGGGCAGGTTCAGTGGAAAAGCAGTAAAATATCTGCTGAGATCTCCCTGCCCAGACCTGACTCCTTGCACAGACTCTGACTACAAAGCCTTGGATAATTTCTCTGTTTTTTCTTTCCCTAAATTAGCCTGAGAAAGAAAAACTTGCATCTCTGGCAATATTTTGGAAGCCTGGCATTGCAGAAGTGAGGATTGCTTGCCCAAAAGCAGAACAGGAGGATTTGGTCTTGTGTGATCACTGCCCTGGGTCAGACACACCAACCAACTTCAAATACAGATGCCAGCAGCAATAAGGCAGAACCCAGCCCCTAAATATGCTTCCATTTAAATTACAAAATGTTATTTTACATTTAGCATTTCAACTCGTCAGAAGTATATCCCCATTAATGGGATTCCAGGCACCCTCATTGCATATTCTGCTTTTTAGGCTCTGTAAATTGCCATCCTGAATGCTGCCTAGTGACAGGGAGCTCTTTAGGGTTCCTGTATACAGCACTGCTCTTCCCATTAAATTTCCAATAAAGCATTTCCATTTTTATATCTGAAATCCCAGAAACTGCATTGGAGAAACCCAGAGTTTAACTCTTAAATTTAATACAAACGATTTCTCTCGGCGTGGAAGCATTTTAAAATTACTCCAGTTCAGTTGTGGTTCACTGTTGTACTTGGTGAGCTTAATATGTCCATGGCAACTGATGAATATTCCTGCTGCTCCTGCTATAAATAACAAACCTATTTGGCAAAGTCTGAGATGTAAATATTAAATCCAGCACAAAGGCAATTTTCTCTTCCTTCTTTTGCTCCCTTCTGAGTTAGGAGCAGGTTATTCCCAAGCAGATCACAATATTGCAGAAACCACCCATTCTGATTGGCATTGCTTTCAACATCAATCACACATTTGGGGCTTGGGGTGATGATGCTGTGTGAGGCCAGGCTGGGTACAGCAGCATTCCCAGAACATTTGGGGTCAGGGTGATGCTGTGAAGGCCAGGCTGGGTACAGCAGCATTCCCAGAACATTTGGGGCTGGGTACAGCAGCATTCCCAGAAGATTTAGGGCTGGGGTGATGCTGTGAAGGCCAGGCTGGGTACAGCAGCATTCCCAGAACATTTGGGGTCAGGGTGATGCTGTGAAGGCCAGGCTGGGTACAGCAGCATTCCCAGAAGATTTAGGGCTGGGTACAGCAGCATTCCCAGAACATTTAGAGCTGGATACAGCAGCATTCCCAGAAGATTTAGGGCTGGGGTGATGCTGTGAAGGCCAGGCTGGCTGCAGCAGCATTCCCAGAACCAGGAGTGCTCTGCAGCCCCAGCACTCGAGCTGGCACAATCAGGGCACAGCTTTTAGAGAGCCACCAGAATTCGTGGCTTTGTTTTCAGAAACTTCAGAAGGGCAGAGCCTCACCTGCAGGAGCATATGGGCAGCAGGGTCGCTATTTTTCATGTGCAAGTGAGGCTGGAGGGCACACAAGAGGAACCAGTGCCCTTCCCAACAGATGGTGGCATGGAGTGAGAGCCTGCCTGGAGCTGCTGCTGTGGAGGCAGTGCCAGGGCTGCACACACCCGGGGGAGCCCAGCTCAGCCCTGAGGCTGCTGCATTTGGGAGCTCACACCCTGTTCAATCTCCACATTCCCTGCTCCTCTGGCTGCTCTCCCACTCCCGGGGATGCTGGCAGGGAGCACTGCAGGAGCAGGGCAAGGTGCCACAGCTCCTCCTGGGCAGCCTGTGCCAGCCCCAGGGCCAGGGACAGCCAGCAGAGCTGGCACCTGCCCTGCCCCCTGTGTCCCCTGCTCAGCTGTGGCCAAGGCTGGCTGGGGATAATTGTGATGCATTAGGATTTCAGCTTTTATATTTTTATATATTTGTAACCCTGCAGTTCTTTAGTGCAGAGCTCCAAACTCCACACACAGTGGGAGCTGCTGCTTCCCCACGTTGGGCACACACAACAATTCCTCTCCAGGCCTGGCAATCAAGGAGCCCTCACTGCCTCAGGCCTGAGAGATGGAAACAAAAGTGAGTTGGGGGCAGCAAACTGGGGGTGAATGACTTCATTACCTGGAGCTGTCATTGGAAGATGAACCCCAAAATGCAAATGGACCAAACTGATAAATGTGTCATAACCTGAGACCTGGGGTCCATTTTTGGGTGCAGCCCCTGGGGGCTTTGTCTGCCCTAAATGTACCTGCAGGCCCTTCAATAAACAGAACAGCTTTTTATTCCCTGAATTCTGTCTCTGTTTCTAGGTAGCCCCAGAAAGGCATCAATTGCTTTTGAAGGATTCAGATGAGCTGAATGCCCCAGAATCCACCCTGGTGCTGTCCCTGGCTCTGCCAGGACAGTGTTGGATGCTGCTGGCTGGAGCATCCCCCAGAGCCAGGGCATTGTCCCAGCTGCACCCCTAAATCCCCTCCTGGGCACTCTGCACCCCCTGCCCATCAGGCTGGAGTGTCCCCACGCTGCACCTGCCAGCTCTGGAGAGATTCCTCACAGAATCCCCACCTGTGTGAAATGGGCATGGAAAATGAGCATAATCCACACCCTAAACCTTGAGCTGCAAAAGCCGTGTTCTCATCCCTGACCCTGCTTTCCCTCATGTTGTGTTGATTTTTGACCTTTTTTCCTTTATGTATTCTCTGTATTCTTTACACATATATTTGTATCTCTGTAGTCTATTATTGTAACTTCAGTATTTTCCTGGGCAGAAGGACAAAACACATTCCAAGACCCCTACGCTGATTTGGTTTTCCTTAGTAACCAAGGCTGAGACTAGCTCTTGGAGACATATTTTTTCTAAACAAAGTTTAGTCCTCATTTGAGGAGGGAAGGTCTAGAAGGTACAGGATGGAGCTGGGGTGAATTCACCAGGTGTGCTTCTAACTGGGGACTCTTGTCAGATATGCTAATTGGCAAAATCTACACAAGTTGTGTACACATTACACAGCTTGTGCATCTTCAGTGTTTTCCACCTGACTAATTCTGTACCTGAGGATCTCTATATAAATGTAACCCATTTATATCACCCTTTCTGTGTTTGATTTGTGACTCTAGGACCAGAGAAAAAGGCATCAGCCCCACCAACCCCCCCTCCACAGCACTTTAAATGGGATCAGGGTGTTGTGTCCCACTGAGGTCTCACCTTCCTGCCACTCCACCAAACCACCACCAATTCCCTGGGACCCTCAGCTCTGCCCCACTCCAGCACACCAAATGCAGCTGTTCCTACAATGCTTGAGAGTAATGCACTTATTTAAAGCCATTCTGAAATATCCTTTGGCACAGCATCAGAAAAATCAGCATTGAAGCTGCCTGATTTAGAAGAAAACCAGCAGCAGCAGCAGCAGAGCCCTCCCCTCCACCCAGGAATCTGGGTTTAGTCAGATTCCCCAAATCAGCCTGAGCTGTGGGTGAATGAGGTAAACACAAGACTGGGAGAAATAAATGGGAATTTTGGAGAATTTCTGCTCAGAGGCAGTGCTGAACCCTCCAGCAGTGAGTGCTCCAATCCTTGGTCACAAACACATCAATTACAGCGTTTCTCTCAAATCTCTCATAGATTATACCATTAATATCAGCCTGACAGCTGCCACGCAAGCTCATACAGCAATGTCACCACTCCAGAGCCTGCCACAAAAAGATGGGGTTGGATTCTGCAACACTCAGCTTTGTGCTCAGCAAACCATTGATTGCAGCCCAGGAAACTCCCCAGATACATAAATAAAGATCTCAGAACCAGTGCCAAAACCATGCTTGTAGCACAATTTAAGGGCATCATTCTCAAGCAACTTAACTAATTCTTAACATCATAATAACAAGTAATTAAACTGTAAAGCAACTGTAGATGTCTGGCTGTAGGTAATGTAAGATTTACAGCACAGAACTGCTGGGAACTTCACTGGACCCACCCATAACCTGGATTCAATGGATTAATAAAAAAATAAAATAGTATGTTTCCACAGAGGTAATTGGATGGACAGGGAAAATACCAACTTCTCTTGCCACAATGCCTCTGTAAACTGCCCCAGTGGGATGGATGGGGTAGTTCAGGAATTCAGACTCTGTTCTGCATGACTGAGGGTAGCAAGGATTGGGATATGCTTGGGCAGCTGGGAAATCAAACACAGCTGCAGATATTGGGGTGGAGAAGAGGTGAAAGCTTTCATCCTATAAAAGGTAAAGGCCATCATGAAAAACAAATACATGAAAAACATTTGATTTTGCACATTTGGTTGGTAGTCTCTTCCCTACATAGCCTAAACAAGGATTAAAAAAAAAGATAATAATTCATCTACATTAAGCACCAACAATTTCTGACAGGATCTTTTACCAGACTAATTTATTATCATTTAAGATCTGCATGTGGGAACTTATTGACCACCAAAAGCTGAAAACAACTGTTCTTCAGCTTCGTCTACAAGGTAAATCCTTGCAGTACTGGATCATCCTGAGAAAATAAAACTGAGGTGAAATGTCCCTCAGGAAAAGCTCCTGCAGGGCTGCTCTCACCAACAGGGGCTGTGCTGAACAATAAATGGAGTATTTCCATATTCCTGACTCTCCTCCACTGGGAGTGGCAGACTGGAGGTGTCCTACAGCACAGACAAGGAAAACATGAGATCTGCTCATTCATTTAATGACAATTACAGGTAATTAATCAGAGAACTCTCACCCTGCACCCAGCAGGCAGCTACAGGCTCAAGGTGAGGATGAGCTTCCTAAATTCTGCTGCACTAAACAAAGCTGCAACACTTAAATCCTCCTCTGAATCTTGCCCTGGGCCACCTTAAATGCACAAACAGATGCAGGATGAGTCTTTCCATGGTGGAAACACCTCTCAAGAGCATAGCCACCTTCCAAACAGCTTTGCATTTTGTTTACTGAGTTTTATTGTCCCTGCTTCCCAAGTGCCTGCTTTGGAAATCTCTGCTGCTTCCCCTGCTGTTGCTAATTTCACCTGTTTGGGCTATTTTAAGTTTCTTTCCGCCAGCAACTGTCTTTGAATTCTCTATTAATGGCAAAATGTTCACATCATTACCCCACAGGCACTCCCAAATCAGGCATTTCCATTCTGCCACATCCACCCTTCCTCCTGGCCCCACCAGGACCCATTCCCATCTGCTGGGGCTGCACCTCTGAAACTCTGCTGAGTTATTTCTCTGCCTGTGTAAGAAAGTCTTCCAGAGAAAAGAGATTTTACTGCAACAGTCACAAAGAAAAAAATCAATTTATCTTTGTTCTTATCTACAGCCTTACCTGTAAGAAAATACCAGTCCAATACCTCAATATACTGCTGCCAGTTCTCATTGCCTGGATTAAACAGTCCCATTTTTCCCTAAATTGCCAGACTTCAAATATTTTATCACTCATGTTGTTTAAAAAAAGGTTACCTGTGCACTACTGGAGGAATCATTGCTTTATCAACTGAACCAAGACAAGACAGAGAAATTCCCACTGTCCTGAACACCTGCAGCAGAGACCTCATCCCCCAAAGGCCAAACTCAAATCATCTCCATCAGCTTATAATTGATTTTCTCCCCTAAATTACCATGCCAGGAAGGAATCTGAGAAGGCAAGAGCTGCTGCTGCCACCTCTGATTATTGCAGTTCTGTTTTGTTTACCTGGTATTTCCATAGATGTGATTAAGCATTTGAACCCAATTAAAAGGTCCATCATCCACTGGAAAATTCACAGCCACTGACCAGGCTGCTCCACTTGGAGCACTGGGAAAGAAGAGATTTAGAACAGATTTTAGGAAGAAATTCTTTACCATGAGGGTGCTGAGGCCCTGGCACAGGTGCCCAGAGCAGCTGTGGATGCCCCTGCATCCCTGGCAGTGCCCAAGGCCAGGTTGGATACTGGGGTTTGGAGCACCCTGGGATAGTGGGAAGTGTTCCTGCCATGGAAATGGGATGAACTTTAAGATCCATTCCCAACCCAACCCATCCTATGATGATTTCAAGGGTGTCACTCTTTACCACAACAATTCTGCTTTCTTCTGGGGAAGGGGTTGACAGCACAACACCTCCCCCAGCACAAAACTCACCCATTGCTTTGCATTTCCAGATGCACAGCGATGTTCTCTGATCTCTGCACTGTCAGTTCTGAAACTGTTTTACACCCCATAAACCCCGTGATGTGCCCAAGCAAAGATCTACAAACCCTCATTATTTAGGACAATATACATTGAATTCCATGCAGTTAGTGCTAGCACTTTTTCCAGTGCTTTTCCTAGAAAACATCTCGGTGTCATTGGAGCAGCTCCTGCCTGCAGCTTTCCCCCAGCACGGGGCTGGAGCTGGGCTGGAATCCGAGCACAGCAGACACAAACTCTGTCAAGGCAGCAGAGCTGCAGCTGCTCACGCTGGGCAGGACCAGCACAGGCAGGGCTGGATCCCTGCAGGCTGCCCTGTGGAATACAGCAAAGTCAGGAAGGTCTGAGGCAAATGGCCAAGCCAGATAATTTTTTTTTTTTTTTTTCTGGATGAATGAAGGTGCTGACAGCTCACGGTGCAGCCCCAGCTCCGGCTGCCAGCTCCTTCACTGCCCTGCCTGAAAAAACTGGGGTACAGGATATGTTCAGAGCTTTCATCTTCACACCCTGAAAGATGCTCCCACTCCCCATTTCCCTGGGTGCCTTGTGATCATCTCTAGCTGCTGTCCTGACCATCAGCAGGCTCTGCAGGGTGAGCACAGCAGGTTTCTCCTCCTCCAGGACACAGATGCTGCAAAGCCCGTGCCCTGTGCCAGGACATGGCAGATTGGGGCTGCAGGAAAGCCAGACACTCCAGCCCTGTGCACTCAAAAGACCCTAAAAGCTTCCAGGACTTACACAGGGGACAGATCCTCTGCCTGGATCTTCTCCATGTCCCAGGCTTGCCCTGTAAGCAGCACAGCAGGCAGGAGGAAGAGCAGCAGGAGGAAGGGCTGCAGGATGTGCAAGCACAAATCGAGCTCCTGGTCCAGGCAGGAGTGGCACAGAGCTGGGGACTGGGGCTGCCAGGCCAGGAGCAAACACTGCTATTCACATGAGACAGGGAAAAATAACAAGTCCAGACCCTGGTGGATGAATGCACAACAAAACAAAGTCCCAAATCCATCCTCGTGCCCTGCTCTTCCTCCTCCTGCTCAGCAATTTCAGGCACTTCCCTTCTGACAAACCTCCCCTTCCAGCACGCTTTTATACCTTCCAGACCTGACTTGCAGTCAAATTTATTTCCATAAATCCACTGAACTGTAGATTTCTTTGCAGTTAAACGTTTCCTTTGCTAGCAGACATCTCCCATGTGTTTGAGCATTTTAAGCCACTTCCAAGCAAGCTTTGCTATCTCTCCTTAGCACGTGCAGCCAAATCCCAGCACGGGGTTTGTGCTGGGGAAGAGTCTAGCATGGAATGAGGCTGAACAGAGAAATACTGTCACCAAAGAGAGAAAAAATGGAAAAAAGGAAAAAAGAGAAGAGAAAAGCTGACAAGATGAAAAACTGACCCTGGAAAAATGCCAGCCCAGGACAGTCAATCTTCAGGTTGGCAGCAGAAATGTCATTAAAGGGAAAAGGAAGAGGGTCTCTGATAGCAGATGTATGCACAGGCTTACACTGGCTTGATTAAAAAATAAACAACAGTAAGGAAGCCACATTTCTCCCTACTCAGTGTTGGTAACAATTTATTGCAATTCACAGGCACAACTGAGCAGAAGTTTAGAGCCTGCAGTCAAAGAGAGCCTTCACCTACCCTACAGTTCAGAAAAGATGTAAAACTTCCCAAACACCTGGGTTTTTTCTACCTGAGCTTTTTCCCCTCCCAGGGGTGAATCCTTTTCTTGGCACCAAACTCCAAGACACCTTTTTGCAGGAGCAGATCCCACCTTGGCAGTGTCAGGCCCCTGTGCTTCTCCTCCACCACGAGCATCCCACAGGGAGCATCCCTCTCTTCCCAGCCCTGCCCATGGCAGCCCTTCAGGGAGGGATCCAATGGCACTGGAGAGTCCTGAGAGAATTCAAACTTGAATTCCATTCAAAGAAATTCAAATGTAGGGTCTTGTCATGGTGGTTAGAATCACAGAATCATCAGGTTGGAAGAGACCTCCAAGATCATCGAATCCAACCCAGCCCTAAAACCTCAACTAAACCACAGCACCCAGTGCCACATCCAGGCTTTTTTAAACATCCAGGGATGGTGACTCCACCACCTCCCTGGGCAGACCATTCCAATATTTTACCACTCTTTCCATAAAAAGCTGTTTCCTAATATCCAACCTATATTTCCCTTGGCACAGCTTAAAGTTGTGTCCTCTCATTCTGTCAGTGCTGCCTGGAGAAAGAGACCAACCCCACTGTCCACAGCCACCTCTCAGGAGTTGTAGAGAGTGATAAAGTTACTTAACCTTTTTGCAAAAATACCTGTCTGAAATAAGATCTTCACTTGTTGAAAGCGATGTGGACTCATTAAATTATTTCAAACAAATGGGACTTAAAAATTAAGCCTTTAAATGCTAGATATACAGAAGAATTTAAAAAGAATTTAAGGATGCAGATAGTCACCTAGCAGGGTTTTTATTCTGAGTGCTTCTGTCAGTATTTAAATATCTATGAAAACTGGCTCACTGCCACATTTTAGGAATAAGAATATGCAGCAAGGTCTTTAAATGAGCTCAGATACCCAACTCCCATACATTTTGCCCACAGCTCTTAAATCACAGTGTGCCTGTGGAAAGTTTATCTCCCAGCTAAACAGTATCAGTTGTCTGAAAACCATCAATGCCACAGCACCCTGCCATGGCAAATCACCCCCAGCCCAGCCTGTACCCAGCCCTGTCATTGAGTTCCAGGGATTAACAAGCAGCTCCATTTCACTAAGCTGGCTGTGCTAACCCTTATCCCCATGCAAATGAAGAAAAATGTGTTCCCATAAGTGCATTTCCCTGGGGAGTGAGCCTGTTGTGTCACAGGCAGGGGACACAGGCCATCCCTCACTGCAGCTCAGCAGAGCCACAGCACTCCCTGGCTTGGCTTGGGAGCTCCCACAACTTCACCAGTGGGATCCAGAAACCAGAGAGTGGCAAGGTTCTGTCAAGTGAGCACAGAAAAACTCATCAGGAGTGCCTAATAATTGGGTTGGACTCGATGATGTGATCCTGCATCTCCCAGCCTGGTGATTCTGAGGTACCAGGCTCTGCAAAAGGCAGAGATGGGTGATGCTCTCCCCACCCAGAAGCTCCAACCTGCAAGGGGAGGAGGGGGTCAATCCCACACATTAAATAATCCAAAGCAGCCCAGTAATAAGTGGCTAAAAATAACTGAGTAAGCACACTGCCTATAAAACTCCAAACTGCCTGCCAAGCCTCGCAGGACACGCACTCCTCCCCCTTCCCAGGCATCTAAATAGATATTGCAGAGGCTTCAAAAAAACCCAAATGAATAGGTGACACATAAATTTCCATGTGGGAGGAGAAAAATATAAATCCCCTATAAATTTCTATGTTTTTTTCAAAGCCATTTCTGCTGACCACTGTGAGGGAAGGGAGGTCTCACCTGGCATTGCAATGGGTTTGCTCCTGAAAATATGTCAATATTCTGCCTTTGATTCATTTATTGCTTCTGGTATGAAACCCAGCCCCTGCTGACCTGAGCAGCACAGGAGGGCTGCTTTATTCTCACCCTGTTTGCTGCACAGACATTTATAAATGAGGGACAGAAGCTTTTCTGCAGACAATTCCTTCTCTTGCTTTGTTTTCCTCCTCATCCAAGATAAAAGACATTGTTGATAAAGTGTATTTGTAGAGGTTTTGTCAACAGAGAGCCATAGTTAGAGCTGGCTGGGTGACAAAACCTGGGCTCTCCAAAACACACTCACATTTTAATGACTGTGATTCTCCTCTGAGAAAGGAGCTGAGGGTGCTGGTCAACAATCAGCTCAACAGATTTTCCTCTCACACACAACCTTCTTAAAAAATTACTGTAATCCTTACAGTTTAGATCCTGGCCCTCCCTTCATCCTCCTCTTTCCCCTACAAGTTTTATGCAAGTGTTTCAGAACAGCTGGGGCTGCAATGGGGAGCCCAAAACACAAAGAAATAGCTCAATGAAGTGTTAGAAGAGCTGACAGCACCTGCTCCAAGGGGGAAGAGAATCTCATCCCAACTTATCCACGTGATGCAGGGGCAAAAACAAAGTTTTTTTGTCAATCCTCAGCTTGGAAATAACTCCAAGTACAATTCAGGCAACACAGAATTCAAGAGAAAACATTAAAAAAAAAAAAAAAAAGAAAAAAAAAAAAAAAAAAAAAAAAAAAAAAAAAAAAAAAAAGAAAAGTTTGTTNGTGCCAAAAAAAAAAAAAAAAAAAAAAAAAAAAAAAAAAAAAAAAAAAAACTGAAGGAAGATTTAGTTTTGAGAAAGAGAGGGATCTAAAACCAAGAGACAGCTTGTTAGCCATGTCCATTCTGGAAACATCTCAAACGTGCCCAGAGGCAAAACAAACCAACCCAGTTCTTTGCTGGCATTTGGGACACTTGAATGCTACTTGCCCTGGGTACTTAATTTCATAAAACAAATCACCCTGGAGCAACAAACAGAAAATTTGCTAGTAAACAAGACAGCTCTAATTATTTAACAGTGGAATCCAGAATAATTAAGCCACGGTATTCAGAGCAGCTAAAAGCTAATTATATAATCAAGTATCCAAAATATTTCAGCTCTCTTTTGAAAAACAGAAAAAACAGGTTATATCACTTCAAGACTAGAGAGTAGCCAGCATCTCCAAGGACAAGCCTTCAAGGTGATGCATCCTTGCCTTTCCCAGTGGCTGTCTGGGACTTGGAATCCTTCCCTGGAGGCTCTGCCTGCCCATTGGAGCAGCTGCTCTCCCTCCAGGCACTTTGCTGGCAGCTGAGGGGACTCTGCTCCCAATTCCCTGCCCTAGCTTCTTCCCTGGGATGCTGCAAGCTCTGCTGCCAGCTCTGCCTCACCACAGCAGCAATTCACCCCCCTGCCCCAATACCTGCTCCTGTGGGGTCCAGCTGCAGACACAGAGGGATCAGAGCTCTCCCTGCACATGGTTTTAGGAAGCTACAGCTGCTTGGAGTGGAGGGGTTGGGATGGAGGAGTTGGCAGTGATGCCTTTTAGAGCTACCTAAAAACAGAGACAGAATTCAGGGAATGAAAAGCTGTTCTATTTATTGAAGGGCCTGCAGGTACATTTAGGGCAGACAAAGCCCAAAATGGACCCCAGGTCAGGGTTTTGACACTTTTATCAGTTTGGTCCCTTTGCATTTTGGGGTTCATCTTCCAATGACAGCTCCAGGTAATGAAGTCATTCACCCCCAGTTTGCTGCCCCCAACTCACTTTTGTTTCCATCTCTCAGGCCTGAGGCAGTGAGGGCTCCTTGATTGCCAGGCCTGGAGAGGAATTGTTGTGTCTGCCCAACGTGGGGAAGCAGCAGCTCCCACTGTGTGTGGAGTTTGGAGTTCTATACTAAAGAATTGCAGGATTACAAATACATGGAAAATATAAAAGCTGAAATCCAAAAGCATCAACAGCAGGAGGGCCAGCACAGCCTTGAGACAGACACCTGGGAGCTGGCAGCTCCTCTGCATGGCCCAGAGCCTGGAGTCAGCCTGGTGCCATCAGCAATTCTGGCAGCTCCTGGAGGGGAGCTGGACTGTGCCAGGAACATAGGGAATGCCAGGAAAGGTCGAGCCTGGCAGCTGCAGCCTGGGATAAAGGAGACTTTTCTCCTGGTCAGCGTGGCAGCAAAAGGTGCCAGAACCAAGGGCTGGATTTGGGGATTGAGCTGCCCCAGCACCTCATTGCTGTGGCACTTGAGCACTGCTGAATGTGCTGTGCTCTTGAGGAAGGGCAGCTGGAACTCTCAGGAGCTGGGATCAGGTGCCTGAACCTCTGAGGATGTGGGACATTGGGTTACCCAACCAACACAACGCCCCCACCACCAGTTTGAATTTCTGCAGCAATCCTGAGTGACACAGGTTCTGTGCTAATGTCACCCCTGGGACATCCTGGAGCGCCGGGGGAATGGCAAAGCTCTGGGAAATGCAGGCACTGGGGGCAAAGCAGCTGCTAATGAGCACATCTGCCTCTGGATCTCCACCTCCTCCCGTGCCCTGCTCCTCAGCAGCCACCACAGCAGCTCTGCAGATGTTTTTAGGTAGCTGGGCCTGGTGCCAAATCCCTGTCCTGACCTTTGAAAACAGATATTTTTTCCGTGACCGTGCGCAGAGCGTCGACCTCTGCCGAAACCATCAGTCTCAGAAGTGATGATTCAGTCTCTGCTTCCCTTCAGACTTCATCATTACAAGGTCATCAAGCACAGCGTGGTTTAAAACACACATAAAACAGCCACCAGAGTTCTCAGGAATATCAAGCAGTTTCGCTATCTTTCTGCAATGCTTCAATCTGGCTGCTGATTAACTCTCGCTTTCTATTTAAAATTCCACTTGCCAAAAGAGTGTCTGAGGGGGTGTTTGAAAGCTGAATGACACGACTGTAATTACAGGCAAATGGATGCTGCATGGCTAAAACATGATGGCTGCAGGAAGACCGAAGGGTGAAATTAAATACTTGAGAGAAGGATTTAAAAAAAAAAAATAACGAAACCCCTGAATTATGAGGATTTTAACTAAAAGCTTTTCAATGTCTTTGCCTCCTGGCTTTAGGCTGCCTCATTCAGGTTTTTGCTTATTAGGAGACTTAGAAATGTGTTTAAAAACGATACTGAGTTCCTCACCAGATCACAGGGGACAGAGAACACGGGCAGAGAGGATGTGCAAGGTGTCACAGGGCTCTGATTTGCATTATGGAAATTGGCAGCACAACCTTAAGGACAATTTAATAGGGTCCCCTCCAAAAAGAGATGCCACCAAGGGGGATCCCCACCTCTCCTCTGTTCACGTCCACTGCTATCTGCACTTTGACCAAATCCACTGATTTTCTGCCAAAAGTCCTCCCTTCTTCCCTCTCTTCTTTTTAAAGCCCTTGCTTTAGATCACTGCATCCTCTTTCTGCCAAACCTCCTGGCTTTTCATCTCCCCTTGCAGGAACTCATGCCAACAAGAGTAGCCAAAGTACTTTTTGTTCTCTTCATGCATTTGAAACCTTTTTGAGCTGGTTTTAAACTGTTTTCATGACACACAGCACAGAGAAGCCAGGTGAAGGGGCAGATCCTACATGCCCATTGCTTTTCCCTTTCCAAAGCCAGCACTGTCCCATCCTTGCTGCGCATCCCACTCCCACACAAGACTGGGACCACACCTGTGCCATGAAATCTCTGCAAGCTCTTGGCTCTGCACCTCCTGTCTTTGCTCAAGGACCTCCAGCCCTTTCCTTGGACCTTCCTTTAGAGCTCACTCCATCTCCACGTCTTCACAATCCCCAAAACTCCCATCCCAGCACCTCAAGGCTCTGTGCAGCCCACACAACACCCAATTCCACAGCAGCTCAGGGCTGGATGTTCAGGTTGTGCTGAGCTTCTCCCCCTCATCCCCATCCCTGCTCAGCCTCCCCTGCTGGAGCTGACGTGCTCATTATTTGAGCTGTTAATTTTACAGTTGCTTTAAGTGCCTCTGGACGGGTGCCACCAAACACGTGGGGCTGTGGCTGATGGAGTGATTGATTTTACACAGTTGTCTCCTTCCTGCACTCCTAAGGGCTTTGATTTGGGATTAACAAACCCTCTCCTTTTCGCTCTTCCACTTCACAGCTCCTCGCTTCCTTTTCAGCTTCTCTTTCTTACGTGCACTTTATGGGGCAAGGATCCTGCTTAGCCATCTCCAAATGAGAATTCTAAGGAAAAATAACAAAAAAAAGGAGCAGCCTACAAGAGATCACACATTTTTAGGGCCTTACAAAAAAAAACCACACAAACCTCGAGGCGTGACACCCCAAAATTCTTTGCCTCATTTTTAGTAAGGTGGCAACTTAGTTTGGTAAGTATTATAAAGCTGTAATTACAGACACCAAATCCCAAGATATAAGTTTTTATATATATGTTTATGTGGGATTTAAAGTAGCTTGCTAAAACTGGAAGAGAACATTGAAGAGCAACCAAAAAATGTCACGGGTTTTTGTTAACCTATTGTTGATATAAAAAAAGCTCAAGGAAAGTAAAACACACAACTAATTAGTAATGTGGTTTAACAGGAACAAATACCCAAAAGCTGTCTTCGTTCCATAAGAATTTGACATTTTTGACTCTCTCTACCTAAAAAGAGACAAAAATTTAAAAATATTTACATAACTCAGCTGCAATGTTTCATTTAGATTACTGCTGGCACGATTATTTTTTCAACACTCTTAATAAAAATAAAATAATTCAATACCTATTACATTTTTAAAGACAAAGTGACTTTGATCCCAAAAATTTATGGAAGGAAGACAAGGTCTGCCAAGTCCTGAGCCTGCAGCAAACAAGAAGATGTGAGATCTTGACAAAATGAAAGCATAGCAGAGAAGCAGCACTTTAAAAAAATCCTTAAAATTGGAGAGGCCCGAGATGATGCCCCATAAAGAAGTGAAAGATTGGAGTTCTGCGTGATCACCTGTTTGGAGTCTGCAGAAAGCAATCCCAAGTTTTATAGACATCAGAAAACTTGGTACTGCCTGCCCAAAAATAAAGCAGTGCTTTGAAAAAAAAATCTGCCCCCGAGTCCTGGGAGAATTTAAGGGTAGAACAAGCTGCTGTCTTGAACAAAGATAAATAAGACACTTTATATTGCTTTTCAATTATTTCAGGCTGAGGGATGTGGGAAAGAGAAAATGTCAAGCAGAGATAAAAGCAGAGCAGGCAGTGATAGGGGAGTGTGGCTCTCCCCCAGGCAGCAGCCTCTGCCCTAATGCTCAGCCCAGGGCTGGAACCTGCCTCACCCCTGGCAGACCCAAAGGGCTCCCAGGGTTTGGTGCTGCCAGGGGAAAGGGACAGTGGCAAAGAGCACAGAGGTGTTGGGGAGGCAGGGAGAGGCAGCACTGCCACTCCTGAGCAGTGATGGGGATGCAGGCAGTGGAAAATCCTTGGGATGTCCAGCCTGGTGCTCCTTAGGGTGAGACCCAGGAGCTGAGAGCCAGCAGCCAGTTATAACCTGAGGAACATCCCTGCCATGCCAGAAACATCCAAACCCAAACCCATAAGGTCCTGACAGCACCAAGCCTGCCCTGAAACCTGAAGATGAGCCCAGCACAGCATCCTGCAGGGCTGGATCCAGGATGGACCCCAGAGGATACCAGGGCTGGGTAGGGTGAGCTGGGACCCAAACTGGGACCTGCAGTGATCCCTTCAGTTTTCTCTCCCTGTATCCCAGCTCTGTGGTGCCCAGGGTGCAGCTCTGAGCTCACAGTCAGGGTCACTCAGCTCTGCACACAGCAGGGACACAAAACAAATCCTTGTCCTGCTGCACACCAAGGACAACTTCCAGCCCCAAAGCACAAACAAGGGTGGCTGAGGGAGGAACAAGAAGGATGGGAGCTCCCAGCCTGGAGCTGGAATGGGACAATTCAACCCCAAAGTGCAAATGGACCCAAACTGATCCAAGGGTGAGACCTGGTGACCCTTTGTCCATTTTGTGACCATTTTGTGTCCATTTTGTGACCATTTTGGGTTTATCCCTGCCCAGGCTCTTGTCCTGCCCAAGGTGTACCCTAAAGGCCTTTCAATAAATCTCTGCTTTATTCTCCAGCTCTGTCCAGTCTCTGTTCCAGCTCAGCCTTCCCAAGGCACCAGCAGGACCCAGCAGCCAGTCCTGAGCAGGGAAATGGGATTTAAGGGTGGATGCAGAGTGCACAGAGCTCACTGCTCTGTTTAGGACACGCAGGACTGAGCCAGCTCCTCACATCACAGAGCCAAGACCTTTTCCTGAGAGACAAAAAGAGGGAGGGAGATCAGTGGTGTGTTAGAGCAGAGCTGCCTTCAGCTAATAGCTCAGCAATTTGGGTTCTGTTCTCTCTGCTGCTGGACTCAAAATATCTCCTGAATCCCCAAAGACAGCCCTGGCTGCCAGCCTGCAGGCTGTGCTGAAGCTGTTCCACTTTGGAGAGGACAACTAAAGATTTGTTGTGCCATGTACAGTGATTTTTTTAACCTTTTTTTTTTTTTATCATCAACATCTGGCCCCTCTTCAGAGCATTCATCCAGGAAAGGGGACACATGGGGTCCCAACCAATGCTCCAGTGATTATTTTAGTACATCAAATGCTCATTAGGTAAGGTAAAATCAACAAATATTCACCAGGGCATGGGCTAGAGAGGAGGAAGAAAATCAAACTATTAATTCAAAAGGCAAGGGGAGCATTTCTGAGCAAGGTCTGAAGCTCCTGTGAGAGAAAGGCAGCAGCATGGATGAAGAGGAACAAAAAGGAGTCAGGAAATTTGAAAAAATCTAAGAATAAAATAGGAAAGAGAAGATTTTTGAAGGGAAATAAAAGGGAGAATAAGGAATCTGGGTGTGATGGAGTGGAAAATGTGAGTAAGCAGAGTTGAGTGGCAAAGTCAGGCAGAGTGAGAAGGAGCTTGGCAGCCCCAGTGAGTGGGACAGGGAGGTGACACCAGGAGTGCTCCTGAGGAAGGGCCCCTCACCCAAACACAGGGGAACAGCAGAGACATGAACAGACAGAAAAGAGCAGAGTTTGGCTGAAACAGCATTTCCATGGGCAAACAAGGCATGGGGATGGAAAAAAAGCTGAGTTACAAAGGGCAGTTAATGTTACAGAGGGCAATATCCATGGACAGAACAGCACCAGAGACCGTGCTGGGAGGTTGGGATGCTGGGATGTTGGGATGCTGGATGTTGAGATGTTGGGATGTTGGGATGCTGGGATGTTGGGATGCTGGGATGTTGGGATGCTGGGATGTTGGGATGCTGGATGTTGGGATGCTGGGATGCTGTTCCCTCCTCCCTCCTCCAACATCCAACCCCAAATGCACACTGTGCACCACAGAGAGTTCCCTCAGCTCCAGAGAGAGCTCAGTGCTGCTAAGTTTGGAAGTGCTCAGACATCCAGTGAGAGGCTGCACATGAGCTTAGGCTGATCCAGGTCCTCACATCTGCTGGAGTGATGATTTGAAGGCAAGCTTGCTTTCCTGCAAACCTTTTAAAACTTTTTTTTTTTT